>JAOQGH010000040.1:7779599-7800764 GCA_025769975.1 Gallinago jamesoni
TTGTTTTTAACATCCAAGGCCAGGTTAAGTTCTAGCTGAGCTTTGGCCTTTCTAATCTTTTCCCTGCATAACTTTACCACACCTGTGTAATCTTCCCAAGTAGCCTGTCTTTTTTTCCAAAGGACATAAACTTTCCTTTTTTCCCTGAGCTGTGACATTATCTCTTTGTTCAGCCAGGCTGGTCTCTTCTGTTGACAGCTCACTTTCCTGCGTTCAGGGATGGCCTGCTCCTGTGCTTTTAAGACTCCCTCCTTGAAAAATGTCCAGCCTTCCTGGACTCCTTTGCCCTTCAGGGCTGCCTCCCAAAGGACTATGTCAAGCAGACTTTTGAAAAGATCAAAGTCTGCCCTCTGTCCATGATGGCAGTCCTGCTTGCTCCCCTTCTCGCTTCCCTGAGAATCAGAAACTCTATCATTTCGTGATCGCTGTAGCCCAGACGGCCTCCAAGCGTTACATGGTTAGTAATATAGACATTACTAAGGTTGCTGAGTCACAGAAAACTTGCACATGGTATACATAAATAACCTATATTTATGCTATGCCAAATGCATGTGGGATGTACATCACACAAATGCAAATTAATTTTTAAATTTTTAAAGCTAAACTTTAGGGAATGTCATGGTTTAACCCCAGCCAGCAACTAGGACTGCACAGCTATTAGCTCAATACCCCCAGTCTCCCTCCAGAAGCGCAGGGAGAAGACAAAGAAAAGGGGGCGGAAAGGGGAAAAAAAAAAAAAACCTCTTGGGTTGAGATAGACACAGTTTAATAGAACAATAACAGAAAAAAGAAAATAACAGTAATAATAATGGTAAAAGACCATAAAAAGTAAAGTGATAGAACACAAGTCACTTGCACCACCCAATAATCGGTTGCCCAGCCTGACCCAAGCAGTGATCACAGATCCCTGCCTCACTGGCCAACCCCCATTTATATATTGAGCATGATGTCTATGGTATAGAATATTCCATTGTCCATTCCATTGTTCTGTCTATGCTCCCTCTCACCTTATATGGGAAGCTAAAAAAAGTCCTTGACCAACATAATCTGGCAACAACTAAAACCATATGCATTATCAGCATCATTCTGATGTGCCAAATCACAGCAGCTACTAGAAAAAGAATTATCCCAGCTGAAACCAGGACAAGGAAAAAAAAAAAAAAACAGATAAAAGAAGAAAGACCTCTAAAGTTAGAATCTTAAATTCATATTAGATACCCCTTCCAATTTTCAAAAATGCTTTGACCTCAGCAGCTCTGTATACCACAAGATCATGAAAAAAGCATAATATAACAATATGAGGCAAAAGGCTAAATGACATTACTTTCTCTAAATGACAAAGCTATTTCCATGTAAGTGGCATGCAAACAGTAATTACATTTTGCATTTGCATAATAATTAAAAAATCCCTTCAAGACAAGGTGTGTCTTCTATAAGCTTCCTAATTATTAACTTCTTATCTTAAACTAACCCTTGGTTTACCTAGAGAAGCTTTGTTAGTGCTACTATAACTCCACGGGGCAAAACCCTAACTCTTATTACTGTAATTTATGCCCTGTAACTGGTCACTGAACTGAACAACGATGTACACACATATGACCTGTTAGCTGATACATTACGTGTGTCAGACAGTGCTGTGAGTCATTACAGACCATATATTTATATATTACATGAAAACAAATGGATTTCCCATCTCAGATGGGTCAAGCTAAAATTTGATATGAACATTCTAAAACCATGTTTTTCTCAGCCCCACCCAACATTTGCTTATATATATATATAAAAGTCAGTATTTTGACCCATATTTTTCATGCACCACTCAACTAGAAAATTACAGAACCTGAAGAGCTCAGATAGAATTCATCAAGGGGATTAAAACAACACATGCCTCCTCCCTCCAGTAGCGTGGGATGCTACTGGAATGTGAATTAAGGACTCTCAAGTCTTTGAGAAATGAGGATCCCTGAATTTTTAATTTCGTTAACTAATCATTAGAGAACTGGAAATTGCTGTGTTTCTGGCCATTTGACAGGTAGCTGCTTCCATAAAGCACATTTTTAATTTTGTAAGAGCTGGCCTGTTTCCCAGCAGCACATTGATGTGTGGGACCGCTACTTACATCACCTACAGCATAATTAAATATTAAGTCCCTCCTTGATGTATGCAAAGTCTGACTAAGAGGATTAGTAGACACACTGAGGGTGGCTTTCACACATTTTCTGGTAATCAAACACTTCAATATCATTAAACTTATCTTTACTCAATAGAAATCCACATTCATCCTTTACAAAATCTGCTGTCCCTTTTTGTATGAAGGAATGGTAAAGGAAAAAGAGGGATCCCTTACAAGCATGTAAGAAACGTTAAGAAAGTAATGACAAAACAATCTGGAAGTAAGATAATGACTACATTTTTTAAATACTTACAATTTAAAATTCATTTTAAAAACGAACAAAAAAACCCTCCCCCACAAAACCCCATGCAAACCTTTAAACACCTTCTCCTACAAGCTAAAAATAGCATTTGATTCACCCACACCCCTCTCTTTTTCTTTTTTTTTTTTTTTTTTTTTTTTTTTTTTTTTTTTTTTTTTTTTTACCTAGAAACCCTATTTAGCAACAATTTTAGATATCAAAAATATTTGGGTTTATTTCCTGTGCAGTCATAGTGTGTACACCTTTAACAACAGAACTGATACCATCCAGCTTGGTCACAGGTTAAACAACAGTCATTTTGCTCAGCAATTCAAACTTTCATTACAATTTGTAATGCAGTAGAGCACTTGGGCTATGTAGTCATTTATTGCAGTGATTTGCATTAAAGAGAGTGTCATTGTATTACCTCTTAGCTTTGGTTGAGATTAGAAGTAATATCTACATTTATCTTTCACTCCTAGGAGTATAAAATTGTGCTAATAATAACAATAATAAAGCTAGTTCCTAAAAGCGAGTGAACTCTACACAGCTTTTTTCCCTCTTTTTTTTTTTTTTTTCATCTGCTCAAGTGGGGGAGTAGAAGAATCATGAATAATAAATATGGAGATAAGAGAACTGAAACTGGGAAATCAATTTACTGCAAAATATTTGCATATTTTATTAAAAGAAACTGTGCATAAACCCCACAACAGGGTGGAATGATTTATATTTTGATTTGATTTGTATACATTATGCCTCTGGGAGAACTGATGCAACTTAGTCATCCCTGCAGGACTTTTTTTCGGGTAGGGTTTTGTTGTTGTTGATGTTGTTGTTTTGTTACAAATATCTTAGACAAGGGAGCAGTAGGTCCTCAATAGAAATTTTAAGTCAGTTTGATGCTATGTGATAGTTTTGGAATCTCACACAGTCAAGTGCCCAGGACTGTTCTTAGCAAATACCCAAGTCCCTCGGAGATCTGTCTGTATCCAGACTAATCCCAGGGTTTCTCCAAAACTGTGGTTCAGGTGAGAAGGCTTTCAGCTCTAGCTTTGTAAGAAAGCTACCTTGTTAGACCCAGGCAGCGCTTACAGTCTGTTATTAGAAATGCAAATCATTAGCATAAGGGAAAGGGTTTATACTCTCCCCTCTATAGTAGCAAATATCTCTCCTATCTATATTAGCAAAGTCCTGTCATCTGACTGCTGAACACATGCTCAAGGGGTCCTGTTGAGAGTCCGTTGGGCACAAAAGCAAGTTATGGCCATGGGAGCAGCCGTGCAGCTCGGGGTGTTGTGACTTCTGCTGCGCAGGAGGTCAGGGGTCTTATCAACGAATTCTGGCCTTAAAATTAGCATGCTTACCACTCCTGAACAATTCTACTGCTTTTTACAACAGTATAATTATTTTTTTTTAAATTTTTTTGGCATTCATAAAAGGGAGTTGTGAAAATTAGGCTTGCGTGTCCAGCAAGAAAATATTGTCCAAATTCTTTTACATGTCAGGTACGTGCTTCAGACATAACAGTGCCCAGATGCTTATTTGGATCTCCAGCTACTAAACTTCTGGAGTTATACAACACAAAACTTCCACTAAGCATGGAAATCCTATGTTACAGCTGTCTTTCCAACAATAACGTTGTCAGTGCAACATACTTTCAGGGATTGAAATTTGTCCTGAGGGGTAGCAAAGAACAGGGAAAGCTGCTGTTTCAGCCCATTACCTGCTCATTTCCATTCTCAGAAATGCCACATCCTGGCATAAACTGGTATTTTTTTAGGTGGACATTTTAGCATTTTATGAAGGAGACAGAAAAGTCTCACCATGTTGATATTTTGCCAAAAAAACAAGTTTTTACATGGCTGATTGACATACATACCTATATATACGTGGACATGTATACGTATAGTTTATAAACATGCGTCAGATTTAGAAATTTCAAAAAGCAGCTTAGACACACATGACCAAATTCCATTCATGTCCATGAAGTCAGGCAGTTCACATCAGGAAATCAGTGATAATATTTCAAGAGCAGCTTGAAGTCTTCTCATGTTACGGTACCAGCAGTGACAATATTTCTAGCAGCTTCCAGGGGGTCAGAATTGAGACTAGTGAGAACACGAAAATCATTCCAGGCTAATTTTTACTCTTTATTACTCAGGCTTTGCTTTTTATGGGGCTGCCTGAAATTTGTATATGTGCTCTTAGAAGTTTCTTAACTGAATATTGGATGTTTCACTCTTGGAGATCAGAGCAGCTTCTGTGTGCTTCTGGCATTGGTGAAAAGTGTTGTGTTCTTGGTCAAATATGAAAAGATGCTTTGTCAGACATCTCATGGGTGCACAAGCAGTGACATTCAGAAAAGCTCCGTAATTAATCCTTGCCATATATCCAGTTTGTTCAGCTTACTTTACTTGGCTCCTGAATGTAATTTGTATCCTCTGAAAGCTATCTGTGAAGCACCTCTGCAAATAGGCACTGATGATTTGGTGAGTGGCACTTAATAGTTATATCATTATCATTATATATTTGAAAAATAAGTTATATATATGTATGTTTGATAAACTATAATTCATCATTTTCCTCAACCATGATGCATTCTATAGCGCCCCTTGTTTCTGTGGGACCTTTAAAGGTTAATATAGTCCTCTCCCCTGCATTGTGTAATAGGATTAATTTAATGATTTACTAATCCACTCATCCAAATGACTGTCCCAATCTATAGTCATCTCTGTATTTTCAGATCTTGCTATCTTCACCTGCTTCATCCTCACTCCATATATAAATTGCATGGAAGTATCTGAGGCCCTGGGCAGTAGAAGGGGGCTGCTTTTATGAGATCAGCTCATCTAACCTGAGCATTGAGTGTGTCAGAAACTCCCACATGGCACCATGGAGTAACCCAAACCAGCAAGGGGAACCCATACAGATGTGGAAGTAGAAAGTATCCATCCTTTGGTGGGATTAATATCCTATTATATTATGTTGGGATATATATGGGGCTGCACTGAACTGTCGGGTAAATGAGCAAGGGACTAGGCCAGAGACATATTAACAATAATGAAGCTTGGGACAAAAGTTTCATCTGTTTTTTTTTTTCGTTTTCAGTGTTTTCAGAGTTGCCAGTGAAGCATGATACAAAGGGATTTTTGCAGGGTATGATTACGCTGTGTTCAAAGCAAGGTATCATTTGCTTGTACTTGTTATTTTTTGTTGTGACTTCATGGATTAATGGTCTTTTCACTATCTCTTCCCATGTCTAGAAACCGCTCTTCCATCTCCCTTCCAGTCTCTATGCAAGGTCAAACTCCTTAACTTTTCATCACAAAAGTTGATTGCCATATATTGTGCCATTTTTTTCCAATTTTGTTTTCTGCATGCTTTTGCAACTTTGTTTTTTAAAAGGTAGGATATAGCCCTTTTCTCATGAGAAATGAAGACACTCTTTTTACTGGGGTTTCCTTCTGTCACCTAATGCAGTCACATCTTTTTGTCATGTCTTTAATGTAAATCTGAAAAAAAAGAGGAGACCCAGAAAATTCTCACAATTTCTTTGTATGGCTGTGTAGCTTTACGGGCAGAGTGTAGCCAGCTTTAAGTGTTGAACCTCACCAGCTGCCAGTCATCTCTGGTGACTGCAATTTTGAACATTTCCCTGTAAACTCAAGAAGCCTAAAAACTTCTGGTTGACAAATGCCAAGCAGTTCAGAGAGCAGCAGAAATTGAATGCTGCCATCCTGGCCCCTTATCTTCAGCTTGGGTTGTCCCAGGCTGATCAGATACGAGCTTTGTTTGAAGCTTCTCCACCAATGACATTTGAAATATCTCTTACAGATTTGGATTTGATCGTGTCTAATGATGCCAGTCAGATGATTTTGCATCTTTTCCCATAGAAGGGCACTAATATGAGTTTCAGTCTTCCATCTGATCAAATGTTTCCACAATACTCATCAGAAGGTAGTACATTTGATAGGATTTCTTAGGCAAATTTGCTTGAAATGGGCCACTGAGTTCCAACATTACAAAGAGAAATGAGCACACATACACAAATTTGGAGAACACCATAACTCTAATTTCCTCAGCAAATCAGACTGATAAAACCTGCAATGCCATGACCCCAGCACCAGGGCTGAGCTTAAGATGGGGTTAACAGAATTTAGTGCATCAACAAAATCATGAAATAAATGTAGCCTCATCCGGGCCTGCCTGAGATTTCTAGTATTTCCTACTCAAAGTCATTGGAGACAGCTATATGATTTCCTTGAATTGCATTAGCATTTCTAAATCTATTCTGAAAGCAAAGAACAGTGAAAGTCAGTAGGAATTAAAAATAAAGTACTGAACGTTTTCTCTTTTGGGTTGATTTATTTAAATGCATCTGAGGGTAGGAAGGTAAAATTCCTTAATCCTGTTACCTCTGCTTTCAATGTAATACAGGAGAGGAAGCAGCGCAGATGACAATTCATAACCTTAAATGAAGTAGGATCCATGTCTACATAGATGAGCTTTGCTTTACATTGCCTGCTGTAGGGATGCAAAGAAAACATGGTTCAGAAATTACATAGCCCACTTTCTAAGTTAGGACAATCAAGGGAAAAATATGCTGTTCCTTTCAGCTAATGCTCAGGTGAACTTAGTCTGGACATTGTGTCATACACACTGTGTGGTCAGTGTGGACTTGGGCTTATATTAGACAGCTTGGAATGGGCAGGATGAAGCCTAGTCTGTCTACATGCTTCTACATGAATCAGAGAATCCTAAAGTCCTCTTTTCAAACAAACTCAGATGTGTGAACGAAAATTTAATGGAAAGCCAGCCTTTTCTGCACACAGAACATAAAGTGAATTTTTACTTTCCATTTACAAACAGACCACATCAATAAGGACTGTATATCAGCCGGAGGAAGACTGTTTTGAACATCCAGGTGAAGTCTGCATCAAACTTGTGACTTCAAATGGGTTTTGACATCAAGTCAGTGAAACCCATGAATATGAATCCTGGGGTGGACAAGGATGGACTCCTGCTATGTTTCTGCACAGTGAAGTTCAGATACTAATGGGTCAGTCAGATTTAAATTTTCTTCCTATTAGGACAAAATGTCCATAGGACTGTGGGTATTTGGGGCACTCTTACAGACTTAACATGGGAACGGTGGTTTCAGCCCTCGCTACCTGCAGATGTTTAATGCAAAATTGCTTTTCCTTTGTGCCTATGCAGCTACTCTCTCCTGCAGAGAGTGTCAGGCCCTGCTCTGCTGGTTAAAGAACATTGTGCTGCCTCTGCTATTTGCTCCTTTCAGCAGCTATTGTGGACTGAACTCTCAGCTCCTTTCACAGGGAAGTTGTGATGAGGGAAGTTGTGATGCCAGAGTACATGGTTCCCAGGGTGGCAAGGATGAGAGCAGCAGGTTTCTTTCTTGTGGCCTGAGCTTGGCTAGCATGCCCTGATTCTAGTCACAGTTATTTTTGATGCATCCAGCACAATGCAAAAAGTGAGTAACTAGTGAAATTGAGAGAAATGAGAGTCAGGAAAATGGTCCTGAAAAATCAGGATTACTCTGTTGCCAAAGGAGATTTGAACCAAATAGCTGTACCTATTAGCTGCTTAATCTGCCCCCCAAACCAACAGTTTTGGGTATAAGGGATTTGAGTTTTACCCTAAAGAATGAAGTTAGGACATTGCTGTCAGCAGCTTGGAAATACTCTAACATTTAGAATTTGTTCTTGAACTCACAGTAACAAGTTCCGTATTTTTGCTTCTGATTTGGTGCCTTGCAGCAGCACATCCATTTTCTGCTATTAATGAGTTGACGGCTGGAAAACTTACTCTCAGTTGTAGTGCAGACTTTGATTTCACAAAACTCCTCCAAAGGCCTCCAGCTAATTGTGTTTTCAATAATAAATTGTTGAAGAAATCTTGGCTTGTTTGAATTTACCTCAATTTGATTTAATTAATGTGTTTTAAAACACTGTCCCGAACAGCTTGGACTACTGGATTGTTTGTGTTATTTGCAGGACAGGGCAGAGAGGACTGACCCAGAATTTACAGCCTTCTTTCACACCATCTATCACATTGCAATGCCATCATTTAAAATAATGGTATCTTCTTGCCATCATGCAAAATGATTTTTGCAGGGGTGAAGACTCTGACTAATAGGGACTTTTTTAACTTATAAAAAGCAGAATTGAACATTGGTGGCATGTTTGCAAGCTTGACTGATTTACAGAGGCTAGCCTCTATTACAGGTGGATTAGAAAGCTCCAGATCCAGCTCCTCCTTTTTCAGACACAGGAATCTTTAAAGTGATTTGTACCAATATTAGCTGTTCACATGTCCTGCTTTGTCTCGTGTTTAGACTCCTGAAGTCTACCCATTCTTGCTTCTGTAACTGGAAAACCTGATGCCATCATGGCCAATCTATTCTGCCTTCCCCAACCTATTTATCCAGCCCTTCCAGAAGTAATTCTGGTGAGATCTAAAATAGTGGTTCAGTTTTTATGATCAATTGTGTATGGTCTGTAATTCTCCACTGGAGCTGCAAGGCACAGAGATGTCATAACGTGGGATTCACAGATTAGCGTTATCTGATAATGTATGTGATCTGGTGGACAACGTGGCATCACACTTTAGAGAGATGAAATTTGCTTGCTAGGAGTAAAAAAGCTTTTGGTCTGGGGCATGGAGCTGTTATTTATAACCTAATTTTAAACAGGGAAGCACTGTTGTCACTTTTCTGAATTACCAAGAGTTGCAGAAATCTTAGCAAAACAGTCCTTCTAAGACTACCCAGATGTTTGATATTAAACAAACATCTGTTTTGAATAGAAGATATTTCACTCCCCTCTGCACCTCCTCTTTAACATCCCAGAGAACGGCTGGAAAGAACTGTCACAGCTACAGTTTTATTTAGTTCTCTGAACACTGCTGTCCATAGTGTCAAAAACGCACCAAAAAATAACCCTTGGAAAGGTTAATAGTGGCCTTTCCAGTGTCATATTCTACACTTTATGTGTTGTGGTAATTATTATCATTATAGCTGTAAGGATGTCTAGTTATCTTTCTTAATCACATACTATAAAAAGTGCTTCTGAACACATATCTATTATTTAATCAAAATTTCACAGTTATTGGCATTTATGCTCTGGAAGGGCTGTGTTTATTTTCTGTTTGCAAAGGGGAACAGTGCCTCCCAGAAGAAAGGGAGACCTCAATCCATGCCCACTTTAATCACTGTCATATCATGTGACAATCTGTACTATTAATATCAGAGACTGCTAATACATGTTATTATGTCCTGTTGCCTTGTACTTTTTGCACCCTAGGAAAGCACTTTCATTAACAGGCTAAAAAAAAATAGTGTGAGAACTGAACTGTCTTCCCAAGGCAGAGCCAAGTATAAGAGCTCTCCTGCCTGCAACAGCTCGAGATGGTTTCAGGAATGCCTGTATCTAACAGGGTCAACCATACACCTCAGATGACATCTATTATCCCACCACTGCATTTTGCCTCTGGCCCTCTGCAACAAAATGCTGAACCAGTTCTCAGGTTCCTGTGTCAAGGCCCACACCGAGTCTGTTCAGAAGACCCAGTTGCTACTGGTATGTCTATGCTTCTCTATTAGAACACTACCAATGGTTGCCTCTTGCAAGAGCATTCAGACTGCCAGTTTGGCATTAGCAAAAAAGATCTGGGAGGCCATCATGCTCCTACAGCATTCACATTACCCCAATTGTCACCTCAGATTTCAGAAGAACACCGTGCCAAATTATGCCTGCTGTGCCACAGCAGTGATGGGGCACAGCTTCATATGATGTTCACCTACAAGAGCTTCCTGGTTTTCAGCCTAATTGCATGGGTCACCATTCACACTCCTTACTCTCACTTGTCAGTCTCCATCATCTTGGTACTCATGTCAGCCGTGGTAGATGTGTGTGCATGAGGCCTCTGTCTTCTGCAATATCTCTGTTTCTTCCACTCGGTGACACTGGTACCCATGGACCAGACAGGGATTGCTAGACTGGGACATGAGACATGCTGATGTGGCCAGCATTCACAGGCACTTTACTGCTGGAGCCTGGTAGAGTTTTGAAGCAAAATCTGAGGAGGAACACTTCTTTATTCTGTATACTACATTTCCATGATAAACTTCAACCATTATTAACAATAAACAATTGATAGGATTGTTTTATTCTTTAGCCTTTAATCTGAACAATTTCATCTAAGTCGTAAATTATTAAAGTGAACTTACACATTTGTGCCTATGGTAGAATATGTTGACTTAGTCACAACACATGTTTGTCTGGTAGGAATAGCATGAAATTCCTGATTTTCTGATTCAATTGTGTATAGTTTATTTACAAACAACCCAAAGTCAATAATTACTTCTGACTGGGGGAGATTATTTTCTTCTGTTAGGATTCATAGAAATGCATATGCTTGTGAGCCAATTTAATGTGTTTAAAAAAAATAACTGTAAAGAAATATACTTTCTAATGCAAAACCCAATAGCAGTGTATGTGACACATCAGTGCTACTATCAGTTCCATTTTACTTAATATATCTCACCATGTGATTATTCTTAATTTGAAAATAGCCATCCAGTACATTTTTCTATAATGAAAATGCACTTGCATCTTGTAGATATGCTAATAAATTTAACACAGAGGTGCAGCCATTGATTATTCAACAACAAGATGAGCATATCTGCTGTAAAATATATTTTTAAAGGTAATCTCTAATAGCCATTTCATAGCAGCTAGGCTTTGCACTAATATGCTTGTCTAATGTCCCATTTAGATTCTTATATCCCAAATTAGTGATAAATCATGGGTGGAAATTTGTATTTTATATTCCTAAAGCATCAAAATAAAGTATGACTTCAGCTGTGAAGGACTAGAAATAACTAGTGCCAGTTAGAGGAGACGCTTGTGTAGACATATCAGGAGAAGGTCTGTCTTTTGCCATAAACCTTTAGCAGAAGTGTTCAGTTTTTACAGGCACTGGTAAAAGGATGTGAGCACTGTTGCATTCAAGCCAAAGCAAAAGCATGCCCTAACACTAGTTCTAAATAAGTGGGTTAGTCAGCTCTGGTCTGAGCAAGGCTGGAATAGTGTCGAAACCTTCCCGAAGACATGCAAACACTCATGCACTCAGAGAGCGTTCCCTCTACTGGGAAGCTGGGAGCTGGGAACAGGGCATAGGAGTCTGACATCTGCACCTGTGCTCAACATAGGGCCCTTCGACCTCTGGTACAGAAGATAAAGCTTCATCAGAAAACTTTATGGAAGACATTTTATTGATATATTTTGAGTACTAGATACTTTGTTAGAGCCAGTATAGTTGTGGAACCTGGGATTTTTAACCTGTTGATATTGCTGTCCCTTCTGTGTGGAAAGTTTTAGAGGTAGGTTAGGTGAGAGGTTCCTACTCACCAGGATGCACTATACCCAGATATTTGGAACATGAATAGAAAGAAAAATGTAGAAACACATAAAAAGTATAAAGGAAGAATGAAAGTAGGTTTCTGTATGAGATGCCCGGGGAAACTATGAAAGCTGTTAATACTCCATTGAGAAATTGTGTTTGGAACTTGAATTTTCCTTCACATTTTTATAGCATTGAGATATAATTGCATTCATGTTTGTAAAATAATTAAAGAATAAAACCATGGAACTTTCCTTCCACACTTGACTTCCTCCACACTATTTCCATAATAGTTTCTTGGACAAATACTCAAGTTTCAGCATCCTTTTTGAAAGTAGCAACAGCTACTGAGTTCCAAGGCAAAAAACCCACGAGAGACTGGGTAGCATAAGGATTTGAACACTGCAACATGAGCACCTCATTCAGCTACCTCTGGCACTCATCTCAACATTACACTATTTATACCATGAATCCATTGGAAAAAGCAGGGTTACAGAAGGAGGGATCAAGCAGGAATATGTCTGAATAGAAATCACTCATTTTTGTGACAAAATTTGGGGTTTCTCACTTTTTATTTAGATAGAAAGTACTTCTAAAAGCTGTGTTGCCCATGTGAATATTCAGTTTAGTGGCTGAAGAGGAATTTGATGGAGAGAACGCATAAAATAAATGACAGTTGGATATTCTTGACATTTTCAAGCCCATCTTATGCTGTGGCAAAGGCCGTAGTGTAAACACCCTGGTTAACAAAGAGTATAATGCATTAGTAATCAGAATTAGCACAGCAATACCAGTGCAAAGAAACTGGGACTCGGAATAACCAAGTTCATAGAAACACCACCATTTCCAGAGAAGCCAGACATGGTTCCCCAGCCAGCCACGTGCACTGCTAGCTTGTCTGAAATGCGAAATCATCAGTAACCAGTTTCAAATGGGCATGATGCTCTTCTTTCTGACTAGAAAAAGGGAGGAATAAGAGGAATAAGAAATCTGGAGAAGTTCACCCCCCCCCCCCCGCCCCCGTTTCAGTGATTCAGTGATCTGGGAGGAAAACAGCAGTGCCACTTGCTATATCCATGCTATCAGTTTCCTGTGTTTTTCCCCCAGCCAGTGTTGGCACGAGAGCAAGCGCTCAGCCCTCCCATTGCTTGGGACACTTCTCTCAAGCCTGCTCCTTTCCTGCTCTTCTCCCAGTATTTCAAGCTAAGCTTCCCAACTGACAACATTTAAAATTCTTAATGATGCAACCTGAGGTTACTATGACAACTAATGTCATTGCCTTGGTAGTGATCATATAATGTGCATTGTCATTGAAATTTAAAATTACTTTCCATAGACCTATGAAGGCCATGCAGAAGGTTGCACTCTACCCCATTCGATCCTCTTATAAAAACCACCACAACCCCAGCAGGCATTACAGAGGAAGTTATTACAGTCTTTTGGAACATGGATTTGTACCTCATCAGTGTATGGAATTAAACTTCTGGCCTTGAAAAAGGTGATATTTTCAATAATTATTTAAAGTGGTCAGTATACTTCTAACCAGCATAAATTTCTTTTCTGTCTGATGTAACCATAAACTCTGACTACTTTCAGTACAGCTCAGGAATATTTACTTATGAAAGAATTTATCCTCTATTCACATAAAAATAGAGTTTTGTTCTTAATCAGTAGGAGCGTCACTGAATTCTAATGATATCACTCAGATTTTCCTCATACAAACATCCTAATAAACTGCTGGCACCTTTTGGAGAGACAGTTAACAGTCAGCATTTTTGATGGTTTCTAGTTTGCATCTCAGTTACCAAAGTGTGCAAATACCCTTGTGATGGGCACAGCATTTAAAGCCGGATACTCAGGGATTAAACTAATTATGTTAGTTAAATTTCAATCCCATACATAATCTAATAAATCAATACATTTCAATAGCAGGGATTCTAAGAGTAGCTTTGACTCACAGAGATAGTAAGTAAAACAGAAGTGAAAGCACAGTGGCTGCCTTCTTCTTCCTAAGGCGATCTCTTTCTGGCTCACATCTCAGCAATAACAAAGATTCTGCAACCACTGTTTGATAAAGGAAAGCAGATCTGAACCAGCCAACTTTTCGAGCCCTGGGTTGGCTCTGCTATCTGAGCAGAAACAAACCTAGCTGTAAATTAGGACACAGCACTGGAAGGGACCCTGCAGGTCATCAGCAGGCTCCCAGTTACAAGCAGTGAAGCTGTCTAATCCTCTTCTTGTATGTCTCAAGCTTCATTAGAAAACTAATTGCCTGGAGGTTTTGCCCATGGTTCTTATACTGGAAAGTTATTCCTGAACTGGTAGCTAGAAGTCACTATAAGCAATTTCTTTCATATTCTCTGTATATACATTTGGGTACTTTTATCATTGCCAGTTGTAAAACCTGCCTTTTCTTGATGTAGCAAGGAGGATGGTTTTATATATAAAGCCAGAATGGATATTTCTCTCGTGTCTAATGTTGTTAATATTTTCAGTCTTTTTCTCTGTAACTGGCTAGTTTATATGGAAGCTGAAAACATGGGAATGGTTGTAGAAAATCAGCCATTTCTAGGAAGAGATAGATACAGAGGTTGGTGAAAGAAACAGGTGCAAGGACTTTGTGTCACCTTGTAGGTATGTCTGATTTTTCAATAGCTAGAAAGTGGTTCCATTATAATTTACAGATTATTATATAATGTCTTGTAAAAATGGTTTTTGTTGCTCTAAATAACAAAAACTCTCTTTCTAGGGATTTTACATTGTCATTGTTCTCCTCCATATCTGAATGATTTTTAAAACCATGCAGTACAATGAAGGCTTTTAGAGGCTCTATCAAGTCTCTGACTGCAGGTCTGTGAACAGATGAAAGTTTCAATGCTAGGAAGGGGCTCCTTGGTCAAGTAAAATTTTCAGGCCTTTCTGAAAAGTAATGAGGTTATGGATTTGTCTGTTCTTTATTTTGTTTCCTAGCCAGATACTCACACCTATGAGCATCTTCTCTTCTCCTGTCACATACTTTGTCTTGCTAGAGACTCTCAATTAATGGATTAAAATCTGGTCTTTAATGTATCTTGGCAGTTTGACCCACTATTGAGTCATTTATGAGGTATGAATTTTTTTTGTTTGTTTTGTCTACTTCTGGATACTGAAACACTAAATTACTGTGATATTTCAAGTTCTTTTTGCAAACTGCCTTGGCCAGCTCAAGACAGCAGCTACCAGGAATCATGTGAGTGTTAAGTAAAAGATTAATGATCAGAAGGTTTCACATTCACTGATAATTAAGCATCCACCCTGTACCTAAGAAGCTGTTGAAGTTCAGCCACTGCTACCTCCATAATGCTTTACCTCTCCTTCATTTACTGAAGGGCGGTGAAGAAAAATAAGCTCTGAAAGAGTCTATGTATCAGGTTTTTTTTTCTTTCCCTTTCAGCCTTTTCAGTCCCAAAGCCCAAGATGATGTATCAAACATTCCCTGAGGTAGAGAATCAGCTTAAATAGAAAGAGAATGTATATCCATTCATTTTGAGTGTGGGCTCTCCAGTTCTTTCATATTAGGCACCCATAATGCCTGCAGACAATAAACACAATTGCAGGAGTCTATGTAGTATCAAAGCGAGAGGCAAAGTTATTTACAGCATGTCAAGGTCTTTCTGTGACAGTGTAAGAACACTTCGATAATAATAATATAGCACTTAGAAGTAATGATGTACTTATAAGTATAGAGTAAGCACCTTTAATTTATTTGATAAAGTGAAAACTGAAGAGGGCAGCTTCATAGAAGCGTACACCTCTGGTCCTCACTTACACTGAGTGTTTACTCTAAGAGTATGTGAACCCCAGCTGAAGCTTTTTCATTAACAAAAGAATTTTATAAATGCAGAAAATACTGAGATATAAAAGATTTTTTTTTCCAAATAGGGAAAACCTGTTTGTGGGCAAATACAATATGCATGTTATCTGTGGGCAAAGTTTCTAGCATCCAGAGGTCAGCTCTCACTTTCTGGCACAAAAGGTGAGTCTTGTCTTAGAAAAATGTCTCTTCACTTTCTTTCCTTTAAGAGACAATCAGGATACAAAGCTTTTAGGCTGGCATTATTATGGGTCTCTTTGAATATTCAGATTCAAAGTCACCATGGTGTAGGGGGGAAATGTTATCCAGACCAGGCAACTCTGCCTTGCTTTCCGAGAAAACCTTAGAAAATAGGGTTTGAATTTGCCACAATTACTCTGGCATACCTGTGTACCGCTTCCACCTTCAGGTTCTAACTTTGCCAAATGTTTTGGATGCCAAGCAGCAATCTTTCTCGCTTTCAAGACTGTCTCTACACAACTGCTCTTCTCTATATTCCATGGTATTCTCAAGCCAGTGCTCTGATTTTAAGAGAAAACCAGTTTGCAGGAAGAAGAAAAAAGGACATATTTTCCTTTCTATGATATCGTGCAATGGGGGAAAAAAATCCCCTTCAACTATTCTGTCAAATTAAAAATCAAACTCAAACGCCTCGTTGCATTTCTGTCATGCCAAATACCCAAGAGGAGAACTGGCGGAAGGCTCCTGTTAATAGGAACAGACCACAGGCATTTTCAGAGCCAATGAAGATATCTCCAAGAATGACGATATTAAAAGTGGGATGAGAGAGAATGGAACTTGCTGGTGACTTGAAAGTCCTGCTGAGATCTGTAGGGGATGGTAATTGGCAAGGTCTGAACTCTCAGCCATATGCTAAACCAGTTCATTTAGTCCTGGGGGTCCCTGTTTATAGTCCCTAGGGTAGCTGTCCAGAAATCAGCCACTGCAACGGAAAAATTGGAAAATAAATGCAGTTGTTTGGCCACCCAATACAGAGGGGAAGAATCTAGGTGAGCATGGAAGCCAGGGAATGACCAGAAAGACCCAGGATATATAGAAATCTGAAATACACATATGTACTAATAATCCATTTCATACAGGGAAGCAGAAGAGGAAAGGGTATGAACGTTACTGAATACTAGGTCAGCTTTAAATGTGTTGTTTTACATTCAGAGAACAAAAAAAAATAGCATAAGCCTCTGATAGCCCAATTTAGAGTTGTAGATAGCAAATGCTCCCTCACAGCAGTCATCTCAGTGAGGCAAAATCAAGACTGAAATATACTTGCAAAAAATGGAAGCTTAACAGTAATTAGTATGAAGAGAAATGGCCTGCTTTGGGTCATTCAACAACAGAACTAAAGGATACATTCAATCAAGACATACTCAGAATGAAGAGTTAGTTCAGTTCCAACTTGTGTATTGTACAGTGTCGCTTCAAAAGGAGACCATTTAAAGATGCAACGTGTTCTTTCCAGGGTGATTATTCCAAACCAATCTAATCTGCTGCACATGAGTCAACCTTATAAAACAGGCAAACTGCAGAGAAATCTCTAAATCACAATTTTTTTCATGTACCTAACTTACTCAGACCAAATCAAAGCATGCAATCTGCTGATAACTGTATTCCACTAGCCGCATGTCCTTAGAAGCCTAGTAATTTTCACAATATTTCTCTTTTCCTTTAAAAAAAAAAAAGAAAGAAACATCTGATCCTTGTAGCTCCAATAAAAACCTTACAAACATAACTCATTATAAACCTATCTCTCTATACTTTCAGGTCTCCAAGCCAAAGCTCAGGACTTGAGTCTAAATGTAGCTAAAAAGAGTCTCAGTTTGATGAAAGGTTCATTTCTACTTTACCTGAATCACTTTTATATTTAATCCAAATTTGTTTCCTTTAATCTCATGCTGATCAAGTCATACTGATGTTTTCCTTTTCCTTCCCCTTTCCCACACAACCCACGTCCTCCCTTACACATCAGGGGGGGAGACAGGAGATGTGTACTGTGCATGCTTCTACAGGCCTTTTTCTCAAGGCAAGCTAGGAAGTTTTAGGAAGAGAGGTGGAACAAAGAAAATTCTTTTCTGCCTATCTAGGTCCCCATGCAATGTTGCAGGACCTCAGTCCTCGCCCACCAGTGTGCAACCACACAGCTGGACTTTTGCTGGCCTATTGCTCATGGAGGTGAGGAAGGGAAGGGGGCTGCTAACAAAGGCCTGTGGTAGACAGGTCTCAGTGGGGCAGCACTTAGTAGAGCTGAGATGCCTAGTTACCTGCATGCCTCTGGCTATGGTCCTGCCTTCCTGTCCACCACAGGTATGGCTGATGGAAAGCTTGCAGCTATTGTGATGCCCCCTCCTCCTGCCTTCTTTCCTCTTTCCCACTATTCCAGCACTCACACATGGGAGAGTGGCTGAGCAGCACTCCCCCAGCCCTATGAGGCATGGCCATGCCAACACATACTTATTTTGGGACAGTTGGGACAGTGTTATTTCCATCTTTTTTCCCAACACAGCTTAGGTTTGTTGCAGTGCTGTGGGTTTCCCTAGACTACAGAGGACAGATGGATGTCTGGTTTCAGGGAACAGGATAAACTCCCTTCCTCGCCTCTCTCTGTGCCTCCTGCTAAGGTCAGACCAACATAGCACTCTGACAGAGGAAGAACAGAAAGGGGCAGAGAGGAGTGAGTCAGGATCTGAAAGGGACAAAACCAGGATGCTAAGGGAGGCAAGATAAGAAGACTGTCCCCAAAAAGCCCTAGTCTCCTGTTGCTTTCCTTCAACATGTTTGCAGCTGTCAGAGGATTTTTCATCTCATCTCATTGTCTTTTGTTAATATCATGTCCTCTCTTGGCTGCCCCAGATACCCCTCCCCAACTGCTAATTGCAGCTAATTGGCATGGCGCAGAGGCACCCATTGCCCCATATTTTCTGCTAAAGTTTAAGGCAACTGAAGAACTTTTTCCTTGGTGAAAAAATTCACACATTGAGCCATGTTAAAATTATGAGTTGTAACCAGTTTTGTCTAGGACGAACGTGTCTGTTTATCAAATTAGAAATACTAACTGGCATTCCTGATTATTCCACAATTCCCTCTTAAATCCCTCTTTCAAATTCAGCTTCTATGCTCATTTTCTTCCTTTTCCAGCCCAATGTGCACAAGATCTTTATAGAGTCTTTTAATACCCCTTGAAGTACCAAAGTTGGTAGCAACATTTTATTTCAAATTCTTTGATTGAGTCAACTAGGTCAGTACAAGTCATATGGACCATCGCCCACATGTACATGAACATGCTGAGTCAGTGGCAGAAGGTTGCACCTCACAACACGACTCCATTGTTATTTTAATTTTCTCATTCCACAAGTGCTCTCCCACCATTTCCCTCCCACTGCAAGAAGCTTTGCTACAAAATGAGCACAACTAACAGCGCCCAGGGCTGCTGTACAAAGGAAAAGAAAAGCTGGGGAAATTGCTGCAACCTCTTATGTCTGAGGCAACTTTATTATGCCACTTGACACAGCTTGAAGGAAAACTAGAGATTTCACAAAAGGTAACATTTAAAAATAAATTCTTTTTTGTCAATTAAATATAAGTGTTTTTAAAAACCTCAGCTTTGACAAGGCTTGTTTGTTTTTCTTTTCTTCTTCCCCCTCCTACCTCTCTTAAAGGGAACTTTGAACAACATACTTTCTTCTAAGCCATATACATTTCATGCGCTCTAGTACAGAAATATAAAACGTAGAAAATGACTTGATCCAACCATGTCCAAAATTGTCTGATTACTCTGAAACAGCTGCAGCAGTATGAAACACTTTTGAGTGGGAAAATCTGAGGGACCAGAATAGGACTGGATATAATTCCAGAAGCTCCTTCTATCTGAGCAAGTCTAATGCAAATGACACTCTATACCAAATACTCTCCTTGTTTTGACTTTCAGTGCCTTTGGCCCTGCTCTTTCCAAGCTGACATAGCGCTGCTCCGCCAACATCTCATAAGCTGAACTTGTTAATCATTCAAGCCTCTTCAGAAGCAATGCACTGAACAATCTAAACAGTATTAAACCTGCAAATATAAAGACTCTGAACTCCTGGGATTGCCTAATCCTGAACCAGCCCGCTTTTTTTCTGCTTCCTACAAATAATCATCTCCCAGACCACAGAACCAGATTCTTTCCTGCTTCACACCATATGAGAGCCACAAAAGTGTATTTATATTTCAGTTGCTGTCTTAACAGAAGCTGCTACTAATAGTTCACCTTATATCCTTCAAAATGTCAGTGCACACAGCCACAGTATGCACAGATAGCTGAGCGGGTAATCTGGAAACATAAAAGAAACCTTTAGACTCATGGTCCAAAATTATCGTGAAAGCTCAGCATACAGATATAGAAGAAGTGAAGAGAGCAGAAGGCTCCAGGTCAGTCCAGCATCCTGAAGGTTCCCTTTCTAGAAGAAGAGACCCAGGACCTATGATATTTATTCAAGTCCTAAGTGATCTTGATTCACAAATGGCATTTCCACTTCTTTGCTAATGATAGTTGGAAAGTCCTTCTCCAAACATGTTGGGAGAGGATGTGCTGAGGAAATGGCTTTCCATGCCCCCCCAGCAGTTCAAGACATCCTCTTGGTGAGATTCTAGGAATATCAGATAACACAAAACGAGCAACTGGCAGAGGTCTCGAGATCGCTTGCCTTTGTCCTGGTGGGAGACTTCAACCTACCAGATATCATCTGGTAACACAATACAGCTGAGAGGGAACAGTCAAGGAGGTTCCTGGAGTGTGTTAGGGATAATTTCCTGACACAGCTGGTGAGGGAGCCGACTAGGGAAAAAGCACTGCTGGATCTGGTGTTTGTAAATAGGGTAGGACTTGTGGGGGTTGGAGGCCTTCTAAGGTACAGCAACCATGAAATGATAAAGTTTTCAATTCTTAGGGAGGCGAGAAGGGGAACCAGCAGGACTGCCATCATGGACTTCTGGAGGGCAGACTTTGGTCTTTTCAAGAGTCTGCTTGACTCCCTTGGGAGGCAGCCCTGATGGGAAAAGGAGTCCAGGAAGGCTGCACATTTTTCAAGGAGGAAGCCTTAAAAGCCCAGGTGCAGGGTGTCCCTGTGCACTGTAAAGCGAGCCGTCAAGGGAAGAGACTGGCCTGGCTGAACAAAGAGATAGGGTCACAGCTCAGGGAAAAAAGGAGAGTTTATGGCCTTTGGAAAAGAGGGCAGGCCACTCAGGAAGATTATAAGCGTGTAGCAAAGTTATGTAGGGAAAAGATTAGAAAGGCCAAAGCCCAACTAGAACTCAGAATCACAGAATCACCTAGGTTGGAAGGGACCTTTTAAGATCATCTAGTCCAACCAATAAAAAAATAATAAATACACCCCTCCCCAACCAAAATAAAACCACCCACACCACACAAAACACCACCCAACACTAATCCATATCCCCGAGCACCATGTCAACTCATCTCTTGAA
>JAOQGH010000040.1:7800864-7916955 GCA_025769975.1 Gallinago jamesoni
TAACATAGTGACAAAGGATGAGGAGAAGGCTGAGGTACTGAATGCCTTTTTTGCCTCAGTCTTTAGTAATGGAGTAGGGTGTTCCCCAAGTACCCAGACCCCTGAGCCAGCAGGGCAGGGAGCAGAATGAAGCCCCCTGTAATCCAAACAGAAGCAGTGAGGGACCTGCTCCAGCACCTAGACACAAACAAGTCTATGGGCCCATATAGGTTTCACCCGAGGGTACTGAGGGAGCTGACGGAAGTGCTTGTGGAGCCACTCTCCATCATTTACCCTCAGTCCTGGCAAACTGGGGAGGTCCCAGCTGACTGACGTCTAGCAAATGTGACGCCCATCCACAAGAAGGGTCGGAAGGATGATCCAGGGAGGGGCCTGGAGAGTAAGTTTTATGAGGAAAGGCTGAGGGAGCTGGGGTTGTTTAGTCTGGGGAAGAGGAGGCTGAGGAGAGACCTTATCATGCTTTATAACTACCTGAAAGAGGGCTGTAGAGAGGAGGGGGTCGGTCTTGTCTCCCGAGGAGATAGGACAAGGGGCAATGGCCTCAAGTTGCACTGGGGAGGTTTAGATTGGATATTAGAAACATTTCTTCATGGAGAGGGTTATCGGGCATTGGAATAGACTGCCCAGGGAAGCGGCTGAGGCACCATCCCTGGAGGTGTTCAAAAGATGGGTTGACGTAGTCCTTAGGAATATGGTTTAGTGATTTTTGTCAGGGTTAGGTTGATGGTTGGACTAGACGATCTAAAAGGTCCCTTCCAACCTAGACAATTCTATGATTCTATGATTCTAAGCAATTACTAGAAACCAAACATGCGTGATTGTGATATCCTAGATTTGCAAAGCCAAGTTATGGCCTTTGTTGACTGTGAGAAAAATGGCTGGTGGAGATTGATGCTGGGTAGGAAGGGATTGTCATTGATTGCAGAATCTAAAGAATGAACTTCCTGACCTTCATATTTTTAAAATTTGAATTCAGCATTAACAAGAAATTTCCATGCATGCCAATGTTTTCTTTTAGAACCAGAGTGTTTTTTTTTAGTTTAATCATGATATATGCATGAGCTTAACTTTGCTTTAACAAAGCTCTTTTTCTGAGGATGTAAGATCATTATCACTCCCATTACATACTGTGTAAATTATCTGATATGTCTATGGGTGTATGTCATTCAGCATATTCAAAAAATAAAAATTTTATGGCATGCTGCAGGCCTGAATAAAAATAGATTTTTCATCTCTTTTTGCAATAGAACACTTTTCAGTGTATTTTTTTCATGCCATATATTATTCCCTTCAAATAAGAAAGCGAGGCAGAGTTGTTAGTTTATACAAAGCTTTTCTATAGTGATGACCTTTTTTGACCCTCTGTGAAAGTTAAGCATTCACTAACAACCAATGGAGACGATATCTAAAAATAAACATCTGCATACAAAGAATTTTAAGCCTGGGTACACAGTTGGGTAAAAAGGTACTTTTCATGACAGGAATCCACTACAGATGAAAATGACAGACTTGTGTTGCTGTAATGCTCCATTCGTTGTTTACAACAAATGGCTTCATCCCAATTCACAATGAGGTCATTGGCTTCATTTGAGAAGGTGGGAAATTTAGCACCAGAAAGACTTAAATTGTTGTTCCCACCTCTGCTGCTGGCCTTAAGGGTGAATTGGGGCAAGTCATCTTGGCCTGTGGTGCCTCTGCTTCTCCATGTATAAAGCTGTGAGATAGACACCGATGCTTTGCAAAGCATTCAGAGATCTGATGAAATGTGCTGTCTAGGGCCCATGTATTATTATTGCTAATTTTGAAAGATGGCCCTGTATTTATTTATAGGATTACTGCAGTCCTATGTGCTAATTGGATCACTGGGGAAGAGGCGTAGTCTGTCATTTTGAACTGCTTGGTTACCTGGAAAAAATATGATGACTGCCTCTAGAAGCTTGTATGTGCTAAAGCCTCCATATTCACATCAAAAATTTCTTGGGAACAGAAAGTGCCCATGTTACATCATTAAGTTGCATGTTTCTGAGATGTGGTGTACTTCTATAGTGCACATCGGACCCGATACCTCTGGCCAATCCATGAGAATTCTTGGATAAATGGAAAACAAAGTAATGAATGGTGTCCCTCAGGGGTACTAGGACAAACACTATTTAATATCTTTATCAGTGACATAAACAGTGGGGTTGAATGGAACCTCAGCAAATTTGTGGATGGCACCATACTGAGTGGCACAGATGATTTGCTTGACAGAAAGGATGCCATCCAAAGGAATCTTGACAGGCCTGAGAAGTAGGACCATGTGCATGAACCTCATGAAGTTCAAAAAGCCAAATGCAGGTACCTGATGTACTGTGTCCAGCTCTGGGGTCTCCAGTACATGAAAGACACGGACCTGTTAGAGCCGGTCCAGAGGAGGGCCATGAAAATTTTCAGAGGACTGGAGCACCTCTCCTATGAAGACAGGCTGAGAGAGTTGAGGCTGTTCATCCTGGAGAGGACAGTGTTCCAGAGAGTCCTTATTGCGAGCTTTCAATATTTAAAGAGGGTTTATGAGAGAGATGGAGAAAGACATTTTACCACTGCCTGTATGGGACAAGGGGCAATGGTTTCATACTGCATGACAGTGGATTTAGACTGGATATAAGAAGGAAATTTTTTTATGATGAGGATGGTGAGAGACTGGAACAGGTTGCTCAGAGAAGTTGTGGATGCCCCATCCCTGGAGGTGTTCAAAGTCAGATTGGATGGGGCTTTGAGCAACCTGATCTAGTGAAAGATGTCCCTGCCCACGGCAGCGGGCTTGGACTAGGTGTTCTTTAAAGGGGCCTTCCAACTTAAAACGATTCTATGAGTCTCTACCACAATTTCACCTGGAAAACAGAGCCCACGTGCTTGTCACAGTGTGACCAGGGCTCAGCAAACCTCCTCCTGCACTAGCATGACCAATGTACAGGTGTTTGATTCCAGCTGTTGCTCCCACCCCAGTGAACCATCTCCTCAGCTGTATATTGATTGAAAAATGAGTGTTTTCAACTCAAATCAGTTTGTTAACTCACTGAAGGTGAAAAATGGTGCCAACTCCAACATTGTCACCTAGGAACAAAGATCTCTGGACCTGTACCACTGGATGTCTGAATTGAAATATAAGAATAATTGTAAAGAGTAAGTGTAAAGAGCCTCCTTCCACCTCTGTGAACTATCCAGGTCAGGATACAGTGGGAACCTTTTTGAGGTGCCTGAAAATCTCAATTGGAAGGAAAAGTGTTTTGGAAAAGTTATGGATTTTTGGAGTATGTGTTGTCACTTTTGACAAAGTTTTGCATCTAAATTAACTTTTTTTTTCTTTTCTGTCTCATAGAACTTAGTGTTGGGGAGGGGAAATCATAATTTATTGTCACTTTGTTAAATCCTAGTTGTTCCTTGTTACTTTTGATACAACATTAACTTAATGATAGCTGAAGCATTTTAGCATTTTATTACTTTATTTTATATTATGTTTTATTCTATTTTATTTTTAAATCATTTAAGGCAGCTGGTACATAATACATATTTAAATATTTGTTTTCTATAGCAAAATGCTTCCACTTTTTGTTGAAACGAAAGTTTGACATTAACTTATTCTCTTGCTGAAAGTGCTAAACTGTTTAATTTCAATGCAAACAGGAGACATTCAAAACAAAATAAAAGCAGATTGTCAGGCAATGTCATTACCATCCAAGGAAGGCACATATTCATCTGGAAAAGACAGTATTTCAAACTGTACGTAGCAGTTAGACTTAATTATTTTTACAGTAAGCTAAAACCAATAAGTCATAAAATAAATGATGTTAATATTTTAACAATTGTATCATGTCATGACAGAATACAGCATAGCACAGCTTTGAACTGTATAAATCATTTCATGCATTTCTACTTCTGGCATGTCCTAAAGCAATACAAAATTAATCTAAGAATAAAATGAAATGCAATAGTCTAAGCATGTATTTTTCAGATTTTTTGGAAACATAAATATATTCAAATTAAGAACAAATTAAAGACAGAAAATAGAAAATGAACGTTTCAAATAACTGCAACAGATTCCATTTTTCTCCTATATGTGGTGGGGATGGATAAAATAAAGCCTGAGGTCTGTTCCCCAGTGTGCAGGGCAGCACAGATGAGGTTGTCAAAAAGCCATGGCAGTTTGCTGTTAGCATATGTCAGCAGCAAACAGCTGTATCCTTCCTTCTCCTGAGGATCCACAACAGGAGAGGATAGCGCACGAGCGTCCGACAGACACATGTGCAACACGCCTGCTGGGTGGCTGGACCTTAAAGAGATGAGCAGTGAAAAGGGATGAGAAAGAAGAATTTGGCTCTTAACTGGAATGTATCTTAGCAAGATTTATGTTTACTGGGAGGCGTCTCAGGTAACTGATTTAATCTAATGACAGTGAATGGTAATGACTGCTGCTTATTAGTGTAAATTTGGCTTAATGGGTAGGCATTCAGCAGGTGCCAAGTAACTGCATGGTCAGTTGACTCTGTCAGGTCAAATTAAACTCAAATTATAGGTTCCATAAAAAAATAAATGTTTTCTGGTGCTAAGGGCAGCAGAATTTTTTTTTTTTTAATTCAAAACCAAATAAATATATGAACTATCAGCTCAAAGCAGCCTCTGCAATCACAACATTGGCTTTGCTCAGACTAAGGTAACTTTGGGTTACACTTGAGAAGGTCACTGGGGTGGTGTGAATGTTCTTGCTGTTTCTGCCATAGCACCATGGCACAACCTCCTTTCCTTACCTACAGTTAATGTGATATCACAACTTTCACCACTGTTCTAACCTCCATGAATGGGTCCAGAAGGGACTGAAAATCAGCTATCGAGCAAACAAATTACACTGTTCTGGTTTCTGTTGTTATATTTAAGTTGCAAACTATGAAAACAGAGCAGCCAAGAAATGCTCTGAGCTCTTGCAGTGCTCATTATGAGCAGGTAGCTAAGCGTGGCACATCCCCCCCTCTCAGTCCTTCGGTGTCCTTTCCAGTTGTGCCTTACTTCAGTGTATAGGCAAAAGCAGAACTAGGAACAAGAACAGGTCTGACTCAGGCCCAGATGCTGTAATTCTGAGCCCACCTGAGTATTACTTGGACATGAGAAAGTCAGTGTCTTCAGGTGGTCACATTTATTGTCAGGCACTTTCAAATCAATGAGGAGGCTATTTAAGAGCTCAGAGAGGTAGATCACTCAGCTTTTCTTAAAAGATTTTTTGATGTCTTTTTTTGGTAGCTGAAAGGCACTTAATAATCTGCAGGTGCTATTCCTTCATAGTAGACATGCTGTATGGAAGACAAAGAACTTTTCCCCTTACTGGTCCAAACATGCAAAGGGAGTCTCTTCATGCTCATCTGAAATTACCAGTCTTTCCCAAACCATTCCAAGACAGGCACGGTGCAAGCTCAAAGCTGGCAGCAGCTCCACCGTCACTGCTGGTGTTTCAGCAGCAAGGTAGGTACTGACAGAGCACAGAAGGGTCTCTGGCTTTAATAATTCAGCAATTAGAATTGAAGTAGATTAGAGCTGAGAGAGTCTCTTGTCAGGAGTATGAATGTTATCCTTGACCAGTATTGCAAAGATTTAAGCTATTTCTGCTCATAGATAATAATCTAAAAAATGTGAAGCTAATAGAGTGTGTGTGCACACTGGGGTAGGGCAGAACTTCAGAGGAAGGAAAAGGAAGATGAAGAGATGGAGGAAGAAAGGGAAACACAAAAAGGACAAACATTTTTTAATTTATTACAGTTTTTTGTAAGGAAATAAGCCGTTCCAGCCACAGAATAGTTATAACCCTCATTTGCCAAAGTGTACTTCATCAAGAAGAAGAGGAACTTCAATTTAATCTCTTTCAGTATAAACCGAAACACTTATTAGTAAAGGTACCAACATAAATGGCTATTTTACAGTAGCTCTAAAAATCTGTGGATCAAATTTTACGCTTACCTACCCCACATAGATTGAGTCCACCTGCTGGGATAAATTCTTCGTTAAAAGATACTTGAAGGATAATAAATCCTTTTTCTTCTTTAGTGATGCATTAGGTGTAAGATGACTATAATTTCTCTTTGTAAGGATCCTTGCTCAAAGAAGAATTCCTGCTTCCAGAAAGGTATAAACAAAAGTGTAAGAAAAATTAGACCAAGGCATGAAAAAAGATGTAATCATAACAACATTGTATATTTTTCTATTATTCTGATTGTTCTTGAGAGAAAGAGTGAGAGAGCAAAAGGGAAGCAAGCACAACTGCTAGTCTCCAAAACTTACAGGACATTAATAACAGCATCTGTGTGGTTTTTTTTAATAGTGAAATTTTCCCTGCTGTTCTGAAAATAAGAAAAGAAGAGCATAAAGGGACAGAACATGAGTTGGTGTAAATCATCATAGTTCATTTAAAAGAATGAATTTGTCTCAACAAGTTTAAGGAAAAAAGATATTTACATTGATCTAGTGCTGGCCAATATTTGCAATGTATGTGGAGTACACATTTTGATGTTTTGTTTTTACTATGATTTCTGCAGCATCAATCATTGGGATCTTTGAGGGGCTCAGAAATCTTTCTTGTTTGAGCAGATGCTCTGAATGATTGGGGTAATGTTTTAAGATATTTGGTGCCTGGGTACCTGCTGAGGGTAATCAAGTGGGAGCTGAGAACCTCAAAGAGTTTTGAAAACCATGTTTGTTAATGCTAGCCTTGTCTGCAACCCTGGTGGCATGAGGAGACAATGGCAAGAGTATTGTCTTGGGGGCTGCAAGCCAAAATAGGTTTTCAGAGGCCTTGCTATGCTCTGGGAAATCTCTAGTTACTCAAGGCTCCAAGTCTCTGCTCAAGGCTGCTGTATAACCTCATACCAGATAACTTGGTGACTTTTTTGACTTCAGAAGCTAAAATTCAAGTGCAGGATCAGACAGCCACAGTGACTGGAGCCTGTCCAGGTGGGAGTGACACAGAGGTAGTGATGAGTTTACCTGGCTAGGGTCTCTGCCTCCCAGGAGCAGGAATGCAGGGGGTCTCTGGGCCAAGGACTGTCTGAAGAAGTGCAGAAATTCCACTGTAAAAGGTGCTCTGTGATGATTTCACTTGGCAGCTCCTCCTTTTCGTCCGCCCCTCCCTCCCTTCCCTACATAAATCTGAGAGAAATGAGAGCAAAACTGGTGATGGTGAAAAGCAAGAAAGGGAAGAATTCCTTAGGTCATTGAGGAATAGTATAGAGGAAGTAGGGAGGAAAGGGCTGGGCAAGCAAAGAATTTAACGCACTGAGATTCGGGCAGTTACTAGGAGATCAGGATGAAGCTGAAGGTGCCACATGGTGGTTGTTTACTGATGTGTTGTGCACAGAAGATGAAAACCTCCAGATAAAAAATCCAACAAAGTGGCCTAATGTTCTGGTGGGGTCTCCAAGCTCCCAGCTTTTGGTAGGGTGGTGTGTAATGAATGATACAGGGCCTGATGTGGGCATCAGCCTGCAGGCCCCCGGCTGGGCAGGGAAGCAAGGGGATGCGTCTGAGCCTATAAGAGCAGCACGTGTCAACCTCAACAGCCCTCAGCATTTAGTACGTTAGTGCTTGCTGTCCCTCCAAGCCAAAGGAGTTGATGACTGCTAGGGCTCCTGCTTGAAAAAAGCCCTGTAGATAAGCAGATTCAAGATCAAATATACCTGCAAGAATTAATTTTTCTATCTGCCTAACAGAAAGTACAGGGCAAGGAAATCAATTAGCAGCACTCTGTTCATAGCTCTGCCTCTTTTGCTATTAGATTTGCTGCTCATGGCAACGGATGCATGCCCATCTCTGACATCCCAAGCTGCTTTATCCAGCTCCCCTCTCATGCAGCAAATGCTTCCACCCATTGCCTTTACACCTTGCTTTCCAACCTGTAGGCTTCTGAGAGGCTGTCTAGCAGTGTCCCAGTTTTTAATTTTCCCCAGCCTTTTTCAGCCACTTAAATAAATCCAGACTGAAAAATGCAAGAAAAGAATGAGTAACCATTGCTGAAGGCTTGGTAGAAAAATCATAACTAGAAAGGGCATAAATTCTCTATTTACAATGCCAGCCGCTCACAGCATGGCTCTATTTAATCACTGCACGTGTGCTTTTAAAGCCCACGGACTCCTGGAAGGACATTATTTGCATGAATCCCAGGTTTCAGTATGAGCTGGTTGGTACCTCCTGTTCACTTGCAATTGTGTTTTCACAGTGGGTGGGGAAAATGCTGGAAAAATCATCAGCAAACCTCCAAATGTCCATCTGACCTAAAGAAAGCAGAGGATGTGTTTTTGGAGGGTTTTCTTTTTTAATGCTGAGATAAGAGTGAGTGTGGCCAGTTATAGCGGCTGGTTAGGACCTTCATGCAAGGGATGAAGCTGGGATGGTGCTGGGCTGGAGTGACTTGGGATTTAGATTTGCTGGGAAGTGAGGTGAAAAGTAAGGGGCCTTTTGTGGGAATGAAAGGACCTTCTGAGAGAGGTGAGCCAAAGGCAAACAATCCTTCTACCTTTCAGATTCCATATCAGCTGTTCGGATGTCCCTGAATTATTTTAATGGATTCAGAAGAACTTTTGTACGATGCTCCTGAGTTGAAAGGTTTCTTAAGAAAAGGAGGAGAAAAAGGCAGATGTGCTTCTTGAAATAGCTGTTCCTGTCAATATATTAGATTTTTAAAAACATTTGGATGCAAATTTTTGCATTCTCAGGGATATCTGCAAACCTCTGAATTCAACTATGCTGTGTATTGCTTTTTTGACACTTTCCTTGAATCCCTGCACTGGTTTATGATCTTCCTTTTCCCCACAATGTTGTTATTTTATTGATTGTCAAAAATACTTTCAAGAGTGTGTAATAGAAGCTGATTTTTTAAAAAATAATAATTTTCTTCATGTGAATTTATTATATGGTTGATAGGTGGATGGATTTCATCACGTAACAGCTATACTTGAGAAACTGTTGTTTATCTGATAACATCAATATAGGAAATTTTGAAGCACAGAGAGGGAATAGGAGTTGCCAGGCTTCACAATGGCCCCCAGACTTACAAAAGGCATTGCACAGGAAAATTCTTCGGTTGAAATCAGGTCTTTAGTGAGCCTTCATGCAGATTAAGAAGCCTGCCTAAGTGGTTGCAGGATCACGGTTGTGCTTGGAAAGAGGGTGACCTGGGATAAGTCACGAAAGACACCGTACCAAGTGGTTCCCTCAGCCACTCCTCTATACTCTACTTGAATTCAATAGGATCTAAATCTGTGACTTACAGCTTATAGTCAAGGAAATCAGTATTTCAAGCATGATTGAGAAAGATGATTGTCAGCACAACACAAAATTATTTTCTTCTCAAACTCCAGCTCAAAAAATTAAAGTAAAATAATCTCCATTTACTTACAGTAAAATATGAAGAGATTAAGAAGGTTTTATTAGATTTTTAAAAGATCATATCATTCATTTTTTATTTATTCAGAATAACTCAAGTTATTTCACATTTACTCAGAGTTGGAAATAGAGAAGTTTTAGCAAGAAAAAAAGAATAGAAAGTGTACAAGACAAGGAATCGTACTGAACAGAGTGAGCTGCCACTGAGGGTGATGAATCAAGAGTGATAATGCTCCATGAGGGGAGGAAATGCTAAGTGGAGAGATAAAACCTGAAAATGGTGTCACAGGGTCAGGGTTATGCAACAAAATCAGAAAGCTTCTGTATTCCATAATAGAAAATATATATATATATTCAAGCAGTGTTAAACTTTGTGGAATTGTAACTCAAGTGCCTAGTGAAACTTCAGTTTACTTAAATTTAAGATTGCTTAAATGAAAATTCTGCCAATACAGTGACAAAACAGTTCAAGTAAATCTCATTTCTCTGCATTGACCTCTCTCCCTAAGGCACAAAGCCCCAAGTTGTTCCATAAATTTATATGTCTCTGAGATACATACAGAAAGAGTCTCATTGCCAAAGGCACTCTAAGTAACCAAGTGGAGACAGACACACACTTCTAGAGGGTGGCTGAGACCTCAAGGAATTAATTACCTTCTGGGATGGCCTCTTCCCCCCTCAGTTGACTATTTGGAGTGAGCCAGAAGTAGCAGCTTAGTTTAGGCTCCTCTGTTAAAGTTAGGTGGCTTCAACGTTGTTCATCATGCCACCTCTTCTGTGGAATCTCTCCTTCAGCATATCACCAGCCACAACGCGCATGGCTAGTCTATACAACACCTCAAAGAAAGCTGCAAGCCTTAATAGGCTCTTGTTTGAGATGAAGCTTGTTCAGAGAGAAAAACTATGTATTTAATTTAATATTTTGTATTTTTTCCTATCTTGGATTAATGGCTAGAAGGGAAAAAAAATAACTATTTAAAATGGCACTTAGAAAGTGGTCAGACTTGTAAAATTCTCATTCAGGCAGGAATTACATAAAGTTTGTGCCCTTTTCTGTGCCTGTATCATGATCACAGTGTTAGCAGCTTTACTGGGAAGGGATGGTGGAGTTGATGAGTCCAAATCAGCATCAGGCATTCCCTTGTCTCATGTTCTCCCAGTAAGAACTAAGACTATCTGATCCTGGCTATTGCTGTATTATTTTTTACAGATTTAACGCTTATGTACTACAGGACATGTTGTAAGGTTTTGGGGGAGGCCTATACTAGAGACAGGAGACAAATCTAACCCCAAAATATTCATGTTTATCTCTGTTGCCTTGGCTAAACTCTGTAAATGATAAACAGTCTTCTGGAGGCATATTCACATATTCAAATGTCCATCACAGATGAGATCTTTGCTGAAAAGTAAGAAACAATCCTCTTGCAATGAGAAGTCACCGTCAGGACTTAGTGGGAAAACAAGCAACTGGTTCAAATTTCACTGAATATGTTGGATAAATGGTGCGATCAGTCTCATAGTGCTCAGATGGACAGGAGAGAAACGCAGTTTCTGCAAAACAAGCTGTTTTAGGAATGGGTGTAAGGAAGCAAATACCTGATTTCTCCCACAATGGCTAAGGGGTGACAGGGACTAAATTCATTTCAGAGAGCAGTGCCTTTGTTTTTCAGGGGAATACTGATGAGCCAAAGGCTTAGTTTCATTTCTTGACCTCAATGCATTACTCTGTTCAGTAGTATCTAATCCCTTAATGATTTATCTCCTTATCCCAGTCCTACAGAATTTTGCTTTTAAATTTGCAATTATTAAATGTTTGTTCTTTTCTAACTCAGTGAATAATGTGCTGCAACTTAATACTTTTTGCCTAGAAGACAGTCCCATGGTGTCTGGGGTTTATACTATCAAGTCCAACCATGCAACTGGCGGGTGGAGTTTTGAGTGAATTTCTCTGGAGATTGTGTTGCATGGGCCACAGATGCAGATACACTCCCATGCCTTGTGAATGAGTTCCAGGGCCACTTTTTTAGGTAAAACAACTTGTTATTCCCACCAAAAACACATTCTCAGAAGGCAGTAAAACCTCATTAAGAAGTTTTAATGCATTTAATTGTCTGAAGACAAGGATTATTGTTATGTGGATTTCTGTGTTTTGAGGAAACTATGTAGTGGACTATCAGAAGTGTCTTTTACTGAGTAATACGTGCCAGCAGAAGACTAACCTGCTGAGCTCCCTCTTTCACTGTCAGTAGTCTCAGGACAGCTGCTAAAATCTACTCTGTTCCTGGCAAAAGAAATTGTACTTGGCACAATGCAGGAGAGATGAGTGGACATCCAGACTCCGAGAGGCACTTTAATGGTTACTAGAAAGCTGTTGGAAGTGAGACATGTCCTAGTTTAACCAGAGAGCTGATTCCAGGTGGTGGTGTGGGCTTTGCCTATTGTGTTTGTTTCTGCAGTGGAGCCAGCAACCAAGCCAATTAAAGACCATAGACACTGCACTGCCTGCTTAGCAAGAACATCTCATGATGAGCAAAAGACATCTTTTTATTGTCTCAGTCATGGGTAAACATGCTCTTTTGAATGGTGGCCAGTTTAACGCAGACCCTGAATTAAGTAGGTTTGCTAGGCAAGTCATCACAACTGTAGTTGTATATGCTGTGACCTTAGTATTCCCTGGTTGCCATTCTGCTGGATTTTTCAGAGGTTTATATCTGGAATGTTTAGTATGAATATTCATTGCTTTTATTTCGGGGGTTTTGCTGTTTGTTTGTTTTTTTTTTTTTTTCCCAACTAATAACGTACTCCACAACAAGGGCTTGTAATAGGGCATGAAAGCAAGCTTCATATTGAAAATAAATAAATTATCCCTACAGAAAAGCATTCTACCTAGCCATATATAGTCCTTATGTTCACTATTTTGTGGTTTTGGGGTTAAATCTTATTTGAGGACTTGAAGCCACCTTCTTTTTATATGTCCTTAAGTCTGTGCTATTTAAGCCCTGAGTGTTTCTTCCTAACAGTCTCTCTCCCTTCCCCCTCCTTTTTCCTTCATACAACAAAAACAAGGTCTTTGCATTAAGAATAAGATTGACCACAGGCTATTTTAACATGCCTCAGCAGCCACTGTCTCTCCCCTTTACTTCCTGTCACGTATCCATTTCTGCTCGTGTGAATCAATCATACCTCTCATTTATAAAGCATGGCAGCAATATATAAGAAGTTAATATAATAATTAAAAGACATATTATTGCAAGATCTAAATAAATATAATTCTCACATTTCAAATGTTCAGCCCAGTTAAAAAATTGACATCAAGCATTGTGCATGCTCCTTGGAGAGGGTCTTCAGTACTATGTATCTCATGGGTGTCATTGGATGTAATTGTTGCCATGCTAAATATTCATGTATGAATAGTCTGGAATAAATTCTCTTGTAAATTGACAGAGGGCAAGTTAGAACTGTCCTTGAATCTCTCATCTGCATCCTCATTTTTGAAAAACTGTCTAGTTTGTGTGCGTGTGTATTGGTTAAATTAAACAGAAAGCTTCTCTCTTTCTGAGATAGTCTGGTGCTCTCTATCACCTTTTACTAGCACTGGTTATTTATATCAACTCAGTTGTGTGAGCTAGAAGCCAGTTTAACACAATTTATGACTGGCAATAGTTCTTTAAGTTGTTGTGCCTGCTGGCCCCACCTGATAGCGGAATAGGCTCTCCCAGGCAGGCTGTAAACCCACACAATAAGGCAATCTCTGCTGTGTGGTACTCGACATCTGAGTAAGTGGGATGTTGAGGCAGAGAGAACATGGTAAGGGTCACGCAAGGTGGTTACAGGAGAGGCACAAACCGAACCCGTATCTCCTACTCAGTGGTTTCATCACAACTTCATCCAGTCCTCTTTCCAGCTCACTGCTGCTCTAACACAAATGTTTTGGATACAAATACTGATAGTCAAAGCAGAGTATTATCCTTGCTGATATCTAACCCTTTCTAACAGATGTTGGCAGTTCTTGTTAGTGGGTTTGGAGGTACAGACTCATTTGACTTTCTCTGGTTTGGTGCTCCATAACCTGAACCTGTTTTCACCCCATCTGCTTTCTTTCTTTCTCCCAAAGATCTGCATATAGTCATGTTTGGGTTTTTTTTTTCCTTCAGTATCAGTCTTGTTAATTTTGCTAATTTTACCCACCAGAGAGAAAAAAGTGGGGGATTTTGCACTCCTTTATGTGCTGAACACTGGTACAGATAACGCTTCTCCATGTCAGCCTTTTCTGTGTCACATCACTTGCCCACAGTTCTTCCTCTGTCTCTGCGCCCCCCAGATCCCTCCTCTGCTCCCAGTCTCTGCATGCAAAGGGTCAGTGCTAGGTGCTCATGTTGGGGTGAGGTGGCCTCCAGAAACTTGGCTGTGTGTAAGGACTCTATCATGCTGCCTGGATCTGATGCTGCCAGCAAGTCTGTTCATTAATACTTTCGTTCGGTGGTTTCAGACTACATGGGGGTGAAACAAACAGGGTCAGCAAACCTAGACGAGAGTTTGCTCTTTCTTGGCAGTAAGCAAACAAAGGCTCTCTCTACTTTCTTCCTCAATATCTTCCTCCCCTTCCTCTGACGCTCACTTGTGTGCTCTCCTGGCTCTGCCTCCAGCCATGGAGCTGGGGAGAGGAAAGCTGCTTCTGGCAGTCAATGCCTTGAATTACTGGTGCCTTTTCAGCCAAAACCAACAAGTGCTTGTGCTGCTGAGGAGAACTGCAATCAAATAACCCTCAACATTATGTTCCTAGCCAGTGGACAATCTGGTTTAAGGGCAGGACCTCCTTCAGCCAAATAAGAGGCAGAAATCCCTTGTGATGGCAGAAGGGCATCGCTCTCCACAACTGCCTGAAAGGAGGTTGTAGGGAGGTGGGGACTGGTCTCTTCTCCCAAGTAATAGGTGATAGGACAAGAGAAAATGGCCTCGAGTTGTGCAAGGGGAGGTTTAGATTGGATATTCAGAAAAAATTATTCACTGAAAGGGCTGTCAAGTATTGGAACAGGCTGCTCAGGGAAGTGGTTGAGTCACCATCCCTGGAGGTATTTAAAAGATGTGTAGGTGCTCAGGGACATTGGTTAGTTGTTGGACTCGATGATCTTGAAGTTCTTCTCCAACCTAAACAATTCTATGGTTCTTATACTTATGTGTTTAGACAGGTCATAGCTTTATCACGAATGTTTGAACCAGGCAAAAAGTACCAAATCAAATCCATAAACAGTTGTGTGGCCCAGCTCTGATACCTGAAAGGATGCAGCTGTGAATTTCTGCAGGTGAACTTTGGGCCATTTGGAGGAGGGACAAGCTCCTCTTCCTCAGCCAGCAGGAGGATCGGCTGTGCTGCAGGGCCCCCAGCTCAGGACTGGGTGGCTGGCTGGAGCTGGATGTAGGACATGCTGATTGCCTGAGAGAAACTCCCTCTTCCCTCAATCCCTCCTGTTGCCCAAGGTGCTTCATGACAGGTCATACTGGCAGAAAATTGCTTAGTTGGTGAGAGAGAAAACGCTGCTGCTGCTGTTCGGATGAAACCCAGTGTGGGGCCCAGCACTGGCCAGACCAGCAGCATTAGCACTCAGGGGCTCCATCCTTGGAAACGAAGGGGACGTGCCAGCCAGCCAACATTAGGTCTAAAAATCTAGAAAACTTCCCTTTCATCCCAGAGAGGGAGAACAAAGCTGGCCTGGCTTTCTCAGGGTGCTGGTGGGGGCCATGTTCTGGCGGTGGGAGGCTCTTGGAGCCGGCAGACGGTTGGGGACGTGCGCTGGCCAGGGCGCGCAGTTAGCAGCGTAAACAAACTTGGCTCTGGAGGTGAGGTGGTAAGATATATTTTTTTAATTATTGAACTGTGTACACATTATGAAACCATTACAGAACCAAAAAATATATAAAATTCCAAATTACAAATACTAGCTTATACAAAGGGGTAATAAAATAAATAATACATTAACTAGCTCTAGCACTCTGTATTCATAGACAGTAATGGAACCATATACATCAGAAGCCATAAAAATGCATACATTAAACAGGGTGCACAGTGGTAACTGAGGGTTCATCTTGATGCTTCCTGACTACATGAGAGTCTGTTATTGCTGGGGGATGGAAACTCTATTTGCTACTTAAGCCATTATTGATTGAGAGAGGGAAACACAAACCTCACAGGCCAGGCTGGCAGGAAAAACGGTGAGAACTTAGCTTGACATAACACATTAACACTGTAAACAAAGTGGGCTTTGAAGGTTAATATTATGTACAACCACTACGTCCTGCAGTGCAGGGTCTGCCTTGGTGTGGGACACCAACAGGAAGGACTGTACTTTCTACAGGTGGAAAGCAGCACATCATGTATGGAGGAGGGTCTTCATTGATGGTCACTCTGTGGATTTGGACAGGGGGAGAAGTTTGCTCTAGCAATAAACACCCTCTGATCCAGTAAAATATGGGGTAAGACTCTTCCTCTGACTCCTGTGGAGTGTGATATCACTGGTAGAGCTCAGGTAGTGTTAGGCAAAGAGGGCTGTGTGGTACCTTTATATGTGCCAGAGTCAGGTCTGGCTGGGTTTAGACTGGCATGCTCTTCTTCCATGGCTGAGGATGTGTGTCCTGGATTGACAACGTGCTTATTCTTCTCGCTGCATTATAAGAAATTTCCCCAGATCCTGCATGACACCACAAAAAAAGGGAGCGTCTAAATTTGGGCATATAGAAAGGAGAACAGAATGCTTCTCCAAGGACCTAAAATCCAACCCTACCTCACCCTTGTCAAGAATCCTTTTCACTCTTGTTCTGCCTGGCCCTTCATTTTGATTTCTGCGCATATGCTGCTGTGACCCCAAGAAATAGTTGTGTGCTTGTGCTCTGCTGCTCTTTAAGCAGTCTCTCAGTAGGAGAGTTTGGGATGTAAGGGTCTGTGCATCAAATGGCTTACAGGATTGGCCTAGTTGGAAAATCTGGGGGGTCTGATGAAGGGGAAGAAACTAAAGAAAGTTATAAGTCTGTCAAGATGGGTAAAAATGCATGTATATATATTTAATATTATTGTGATAGCCATTTTATAAGATGAGATTAATTCAGATAAAAATGAAGCTTATTCCTTGAAAGGGTTGTTTCTTCTTTACTTCCAATGTGGCGGACAGATTCATGCCCAGAAATGTTTTCACCAGATCCTGAAGGAGGATCTCTTTGTCTATTTGACTTCAGCAATGCAAACGTCGTTATCCACTTGCTGGCACTATAAGTCCATTGTGGGGCACTATTAAGTCTACTAATCTTTTAATTTGAAATTTCTAATTTACTGATGAAGGGTAAGGGAAGAAAGATTCAGATACTTCCCTGTACACTTTCTGCTTTATTTTCATCTGATGTGAGTAAACATTCCATTGATTTTTCCTGACTTATATAATGAGATAAGGATAGAGCACTGTAATTGATTAATGCCACATGAGGCAGAGCTTACATCCTCATTTTTGTTCTGCTTACAGACAGAATGTGTGTTTGATTCCTGAACACCACTAAATGAAAGTGGTGTTCTTCTCTGCCTTGCTGTGTTTCTGGGTCAGGCTCTGATCTCTGTTACCCTGATACACAGCTAGCGGGTTTAAGTTGGTGTGGGAATTGTGCTCAGTTTACACTGGTGGAGCAGAGACCAGGGCTTCTGGCTCCCTCTTCTTCACTTACACTGATGTAATCCATACAAGAATCCACCAAGTTTTAATAATTAATTTAATGGGGGGAAAAAAAATCAGGAACAATTTATTTTTAAATGTATGTATGGAGCAGATGCAATACCATCTCAGGTACACTGAGTTATCCTGCATTCTGTTTTTAAATTCTATATGATTTGAACTATCAGAAGGGTTTGGGAAGAGTTTTACCCTTGACAGTGACCTGTATTACAATTAAAGCTCATGATGTAGGTTTCTTATTTGCCAAAGAAGACAACAAGATTTGCTATGTAATTTGAGAAGCATTTATAATACTGCTGCCCATGTTGTAAGCTGATTATAAATAAAGTTCAGCAGAATTGCTTCCATCAGAAAATGAGAATTCACAGTCAAATAAAGTGTACAACCCTGATGTGTAGTTGATTCTAACTGCTACTGTACATAAATCAGATTCTGCTTAGCAACTGCTGCATATCATGTTTATTAAACACCTTCTGGTTATTACAGCAGAGGGTACTAAAAATTCTTCATGAAAATTTCTCAAATATCTTTTCACATCTCAGATATTTTTAAAGGTCTCATTGCAGTGAACAGAATCCTTCTGCGGAAATGGTACTTGGGGGCTCTCAACATGTGCTTCCTGTTCCATTCAGTCACATGGAAAATGTTCTCAGTTTACAAACCAGGCAAATTGTTTTGTGTTGTTGCTTTAGTCCTGAGGCTCAACCCAGCATAAGGAGAATCAGGCTTCCTCCTTTCGCAAGCACTGAGCATTTTGTTTAGTGTAATGCTGTTTACAAGTCCTGGGAAGTATTTGTAAAGGCGGTAAGGTAAGGAGGTAAACTTGCCATAAGGAGGTAAACTTGCCAATGTGGTACAGAGGGACAATGGAGCAAGCGATTGTTCATCAGAGAAAACAGTCCTTTACTGATCAGTGACTCTTGGGCACAAGCCACTGTTACCAAACAATTTCTCAGGGCTAGTCCACCCTTTCAGAAGTGACGCACATACATCACACTTAGTGTCTCACATCTACACACTATGATGGGCCTTTTAAACTAGTCTCAGATGTTACTGAGGTCTGATAGCTTGAAAGCAGTCAGCTGCATACCCTGACAGCCATTACTGTCACAGCATGAGGAGCGTATTCTAAAATGTAAGGCTCTATTTCATTGAATACCTCACAAAAATAAAATACCAATAGATATAATCAGCTTTGAAATAACTTCAGTGCATCTCTTGCAGCTCCTTCTCTGCTCCTGTCTCAAGCTTTTCTTGACTGTCGCGTGTTTCTCACTCCTCAATCTTTGTCTTCCAGTCATAGAACAAATGTCAAATCTCAGTCCTCACGTTGCTCCATCTCTTTAACTTCTGAAAAGCTGGTCACAAAGTGCTGCTGACCTGATTGCACAGGAAGCTAGGCTGGAAAAGTGCTGGGAGTGTTCTCCAGCCCCTCCACGCAGGGGACAGGACTGGGAAGGCCAGCTGCTTGTGTGGACTCTGCAGATTACAGCTCTGAGCCATTCCTGGACTGCTGTACTGCATATTTTGCTGGACTTTGTTAGCAGGACTGTGCTGCTGCTGCCTACAGGCAATTAATTCATTGCACATGTGCTTCATATACAAACCCAGAACTCTGTCTTCAATCCAGGGCGTGCCAAAATGCTGCAATTCTTCCACCATTGACTATGATACAGTTGCTGAAATTAACATTTGTCACATCCCAAGTGCATTACTGTGCACATCATTATATGTAAGCTAAACAAAGTAGCAATGTAGAGATGGTGGTTTTGCAGAATACAGTGGCCAAGCTCTTCACCAGTTCAACCATGGAGCATGTACTAAGGCTTGGCACTGCTGCTCTCCTCTCCACCACCACTGTCAGCACCAGCTCTGGCGCTGCCTTTGATCTGTAAATCCCTTAATTAATTAATGCTCCTCCACATGAAGGAGTACCTTTTCAGGAGTGACAGCTACGCATCTCTTCGATCATCCAGCAACTGTGCTCTGGGTGAATTGTGTGGGAAATGGAAACAAGTGCTCTTGGTTAAGATGAAGAACCTCTGTCTCATAACAGAAGAGTCCTCCTCAGTGGAAAGTCTCACTCTGATCATATTGCAACCTGCCTTGCGGCTTTGTTAGAGATCAATTATTGCTTGATTAACTATACGGGTAGCTGGAAGCTGAGAGAAACACTGCCTTGTTATTTGTGACACAGTAAATCTTAGAAGCTCTTTATCATCATTTATAAACTACTTAAACTACTCTTTTATTATTTTTTTTCTAATTGTGCATTTCTTATCTGCAGAGCTCCTGTCTGCGATACAAGCAATGAAAAATGTTACCTGGATGAGAATATATTTACATAACCACAAGCTAATTACTGTTTGTCATAACTAAAATCAAGGAATTATTACCATGCACAACTTGTTTAGTTGTACATGGGTACTGCTGCCTTGTTCTAGCCCAGAACTGGTTGCGTTTGCATTTAGTGATGTGCAAACAATCACTCAGCTAACAGTCGGATGCACTTTCTGTGTCAAGATGTGATGTTCTTTCTCTCTACTATGCTTTATTACTTTTTTTCGGTGGCATTCCTCCTGATTTAGTCTAGTGTTCCTGTGGGTGGAATCTGGCACAAAAATCCATAAAGCACATTACACCCCTCTGCATTAAAGGTGCTGTATAGACATCAATTAGTAATAACGACATTCAGGCACTTCAGGTGTGTATAACAACAGCTGGCAGTGCCTGCTGCTAGAAATGCAAAAGGACTATACCCTCAGTTAGGTAAACTGGGATAGCCTGATTAATTCCAACTGAGCTTTATCAGTTTACCTCAGCTGAGGATCTGACCCCCAAGCTCAAGTCTGTCCCTGAAAGTGAGTCAGGACCCAGCCGCACGCACACCGTAACTCCTTGTTTTAATTAAAGAAGTGGAAATTCTTTTCTGTTTTGGAAAGTTGTTGGGAATGATGCATGGATAACAGCTTGAGAATTCAAATTATACTACAGATCAGCATGACCTGCAAGAAGCAAAAATGTTTTGACTACTACTCTAAGCAAAAGCAGGATGGATGTCATAGATTATCCTTGCAAGCACAAATCTATGGCTGTGTGATTTATGCTGCTTTCAAGTAGCTTTATTAACTCAAGTTGACTGCTAAATTTCAGTGCTTGTTTAGGAAAACTTCAAAAGTAAACAGTGGTAAAGAGCACTTCTATTTTTCTGCAGTTATATTTTTGCTCATTTTGGTGCATTTCAGATTTTTTTTTGCACCTATGATCAAATACAAAGAACAAAACTTTAGAATTACAGTTAATCCCTGATTTTTGGAAGCATTGTGTTATGTACAATGCACTGAAGCATCAATCATGCTGATATGATAAGAACAAGACACATAAAAGGAAGATGTTCTCTGAGATTTTCTGAAATCACAGTGCTCCTAACTCCACTGCATGCTTCATGTACTTTATGAAAAGTCAGTATCAGCTGTATCCAAGTAACTGATATGAGTTAACCCAGCTCTCTCGTCTTCCTTTTTTTTCCCCTTCTTTTCTTCCTTTTCCCCTCTCCTCATCAAAGGCAATTTCTTTCCAGCCATCTCTAATTTGGTATTAGAATCTTACCTTCTTTAGGAGATTACGATTGCTAGAAGCTCATGTTTTTTGATGGTCTTGGTTGTTTTCATGTAATGTCAGTGTCGTTTGAAATGAAAAATATTGAGACTGCTTTATAGTTATCTTGATTGCTCTAAATGGACAAATTGGCAGTGCTTTTCTTATGCTAGATGTAGATGTGAGGAAACAGAGAGCCACAAATTCAAGAATTGTACTAATACAGTTGAAGATCTGATTATGCAGCATCTAGAGGGAATAATACTTCATTGCTGTTCTTTCTACCGGTGTTTTGTGTGTGGTAGAACTAAGGAGATTTTTTTATCCTTGTCAAGCAACCAAAACTACAAGTTCTGTTTAAAATTCTCTAAAGCAGTTGAAATGCTGCTGGAAATCTAATCAAAGCTACTTTACTGAATATGGTTGGAAGACTTTTTAATCTAGAAAGGAAAAGGGATTCAGATTAGGATGCTGGAGGAAACATGTATTTACCATTATGCTGTGAATTTTGTTCCTAAAACTTCTTATGTTTCCTAATGCTATCTATCTCTCATGAATATATTGGTCATATTTATCAGTCTTTTTTGAAAATGATACAGGAGAAAGGACAATGCGTAACTCCTTTTCAGGACTGGTCCTTGTGTTGAAGACCATACAGTGTCCAGGTTATATACCTCTGTTTTTTCCTAACTAGAAAGATTATTTCTCATGCTAAGTATATAAATAATTTCTGATGCATTGTACAAGTAACAGCATTCTTTTGTACTTGTACAATAATTATGGCAACAAAAACCTTACTAAGCGCAGCCCTCTTCAGAGTGAATTTGCTGTAGCGAACAAAAGGAAATCAAAATAAAAGAAGATATTTATGTAATCGGTGATAATATGTGATCAGATCTGTGCCTCTGTGGTTTTAGGATTATATTTGACACTTCCTTACAAAACAGTAGGATCACTTGTAATAACATCTTTGCCTAGCCATATTTGTATTGATATGTATAGAACAGCATGTTGAAACTCCCCTCTAAGAAGATCCTCGAGGTCACATAAAACAAACAAACAGACAGACTTTCCTTCCTTAAGCTTATCTTGTTGTGATCATGGAAGGTGGGGCATCCTTTTCCTGTTTGATTATCCCTGTTGATTATTACAATCAAAAGCCTGATCTGTAAGTACACATGAACATTTAAAAACATGGGCTTTTTCCTTGTAAGAAAGATGCTTTTGGCAAATTATCCTTCTGCTGTATTCGGGTCTCATTTCCTTGTGAAAAAACATATATTGGGGTGAGCGACAGGGAGGGAGGGGGGAGTGGGAGAGAGAGAGAGAGACCCTTTTTTGTTAATCCTCTGCAGGAAACAACAACAATCAATCCCCCTTGGGCAGCTGTTTTGTTCTTCAAATATACTATCACTTTTTAAACTGATGGTGAAGGAAAGAATGCATTAATTTTCAACCAGATCGGGCTTCAGGAAAAAAAGCAAGTTCTAATGCTGAAGAACAACATGGCATAATGTTGTTTTTCAAAACACCCCCAGATTTGTCTTTCTTTTTAATGTTCTTCACTTTGCTTCTTAGAAAAGGGGTTAAAATTAGTAGGCATATTTCATATTAGCGTATTTCATGCAATAAAGCATAAATTATTTAAAATAACACGACCTTTTATCTTGCACCTTTTGAAGGAAGCAAATTAAAAATGTAAATTGGGAGCTAATTAATATGCAAATGTATTCATTCGCAGTTAACAATTAGCAATTAAACCTGCAGTGTCTACAAAGAGCACGGACAAAATTAGTAACTTAATTTATCATTAAAAAATGAAAACGTACACAAAATTTTAATTGACTTTCAAAATATTTCCCCTGCTTTTTCCCTGTATTTTTAATACAAAAAATCATATTGAGCCTTAGATATACAGATGAAACTTGCTACCTACAGCTTTCTGGTGAAGTTCATTACAAAAGACTGAGAAGGAATCATGTTAGGAAAAGTTTGGCTTTTACATGAGATGATTAAAAAGACTACGGGTTTGTGTTAGTCACTCTACAAAACGTAGGTATTTCAGGATATATAAACGCATACCATTAGCGTGTAGCCAGCTACTAAGCATATAGAAAGTATGTGTGCATGTGTTTATTAAACATGCAGAGCCAGTGTGAAGGTTTGTGCTTTGGTGTTTGATGCTTCAATAGAAAAACAGGAACACAGGAAATTAACAGACAATAAATAGCTGAAAATTCTAAATAAGATACTCTAGATAGATAGTCACGCATGTTTATATTTAATGCTTGGTTTATTCCCCTTTTACCAGTTTTTCATTCCTTTTACTTTTAGAGGAGTTAAAAAAACCCTCTGCATATATTACTGCATTTTATGTCCATTTTCTGTGTTTTCTCATAATTAGCGCTGCTCTTTCTGCAGATGTGAGCCTGTATTTTTAAATATTCTCTTTCTAATGTCATGCAGTGTATTAAAACAAGACGTGGTTAGTTTTAAAGAAATACTCACAAACATTTGTTTGTGTAAGAGCCACGATGCTACCATCACTCGCATTTTTGCCCTCTTCCATACATTTTTCACACAAGCTTTCTCACCAAAATTTTCTTTGGAAATGTTGCTCAGAAATGAATATATTGCCATATCTCTGGCATATCTTCAGCTCCGGCAAATTGAAGTGCGTGGATCTTTGTGTGGTCAGTTTGGGAAGTTCTTTGTGGTCGTAACCCAAGCGTGGGGTGGAAATCACAGCATATGGCCTAGGTGGCCAAGCACTGCAGCGCAGCAGCGTGGGCTTCAAAGCCAGGCTTTGTGTTGCCAGGACCTTGATTCAGGCTCTTTGTGAAGTGCAACCAGCACATCAGCAAATCAGCAACTGTAATAACTAGTTTGCAAGCAAGTCAAGAGCTAAAATATGTATGCACAAATTAATCATCATTTTAAATATCAATCAAAACACAACTTTGAGTTTGTCAATCTGTATACGACAAAGGAGGTAAAATAATCAAATAAATTAACTGGCAATGTGTAACTTTTCATTTCCTTTTAATCCCTACAAGATCTGTATTTGCTCCTTGTTTGCAACCTTTTTAAAAAGTTATTTAAATAACACCTGCTAAATTCCATTTGCAATTATTATCTTTCTGTTCTAATCAATTGAGAGCTAAAATTTTTTTATAAACTCTCTCTTTTATCAACAAAGCTCTTTGCTTGTTCCCTTTTCCTTGTTCTGTTGTTTCTTTTTAAAAATACTCAGATTGCAGTGTTTGCACTTCAGCTTGGAGCATCCTCTTGTTTGATGAAGCCAAATTTTGACGGCAACAGGACACCTTTGTGTGCCAGTAAAGCTGAGAAAGAATTGTTGTTACTGGGATTTGATCTGAGGCTGCTTGGTAACTTCTGGTTCCAGAGCTGGGAAGTGGGGAAGATGGCAAGTGGCAAGTTTTTTGCGAGAACTGCCTCACAATAATCGTGATGAGAAATGCCCCTTTTCCTCCTGTCCCCTCTCCTCTAAAACGCTGCTTATGCAAGGTAATAACAAACTGGTTAATTTGGTTCGATGGGCAAAGGGATGTCTAATTCCACATAGATTTCAGCAGTTCAATGTGCTGAATATTGTCACAGCTGACTTGAATTCTGAGATTGTTATTTTAACCCTTTACTCATTTCTGTGCTGGTTTTTTTCATACTAGGAGTTAATCTAAAAGAAACGGTTGCATCTTGACTAAAAATTTACACATATATGTATATTTAAGTATGTATCCATATATGTGTTTGCGAAATAAAAGACTGTCTAGGATAGGATAACTTTTTGCAGATCTGTTTAAATTACTCCAGTCCTGTCTCATTAAAATGAACAAGACAATGAGATTTGGATATCCAGAAAAAATATTTGTAATGACAAAATATTTAAAGAACAACTCTTTTTAGCTTGTCTTGATAATTACTGGTTGGGTTTTTTTTAAATTTGTAAAATAAGTCTATGTAGATATCTAAGTTGGAACATCATTAAAATGAGAAACTGAAATTTAGGAATTAAATGAAATGCATTATGCACACATGCGGCAATAGTTCAGGCATATACAGCAAGATTCCATGGTTATAGGCACTCATGAGACACTTATGTGCACACACCTACCTCTTCAGCAGAAATATTACATTTGAATTTCATGTGATTTCTATTGTCTTCTGAAATTTGTGTATTTCTGTGCTAGAAAATATGAACGGAGTACCGTACTGCTCTCTTTTAAAAATATTTAAATATGCCAGTGGATCTCTCCTGGGTCTTTACTTTGCAGCTTCTCTAACTGTTAAATTAACAGGGATTTTTTCAGGATGCACTTGCAGGATTTTAACACATTTCTCCACTGGAAAAGTTATTTCATGGAAATAAAATCTGAAGATAGCTGCACCTTTTTATCCGGTGCTGTGTTTTAAAGAACTTAATAGCCTCTCAGTATTTTTAATGCCTGTGATATTACACAGCTAACAAACAATTTCAGAATTCAGTTACCACAATTAGGAATTTGAAGCAGGTGGCACAATAATGGGGCTTTTTCATTTCATTTATTAGAAGGGGGAGGAAAAAGCCCAGCAACGCAGAGCTTCATTTATTTTCATCAGCTCCACAGTAAGAGCATGGCAATTTGCAACACCAGAATCATTTCAAGTACAGCTTTGCATACATCATTCATTTCTTTAGTTTTAAAAGCTTCTTATCGCTCAACCAAAATTTGAAAAGATAATTTCCTGTCTAAAGTCCAATCTGGTCTGAGCATCCTGCCTGCTTTTTAACACTGTGTTGGCTTTCAGGGTAAGCAGATGGAGTGTCGGTGTCGCTGCTGCGTGACCCCCAGGTGAGTGTGACTTTGCCTGTCTGTGCCTGTGCGTTAAACAGCCCCAAGCGAGGGGTTTTGCCCGAGAGCCAATTCCCAGCGCAAAGTTTGCTTTGCGCTCCCCTTCGCTAGGAAAAGAGTTTAACGTAATTTCGCTTCAGCCCCAAGCCTCCACGGCAGAAGCAGCAGGCTCCCTCCCGGCAGGAGGATGAAGTATTTGCAGCGGCTTCCAGCCCACCCAGCTCCCGCGGGGGCTGCGTGCTGGCTGGGGGCTGTCTCTCCGCCTGTCCCTGCCACACCGGGACCAGCCACTCGGCAAGGCAGCAGCGGAGCCGAGGTGGGCACCATCCCTCTTCGTACCGCTTTATCTGTGTGTTTTCTGCTGTGTGAGTGCAGATGCGGGTGGTTCGTGGGGAGCCATGCTGCCTTCTCCCCCCACCGGTGCCAGCAGCTCTGGATGCACTGGTGGCCTAGGAGTCACTGGGTTGGCATCTCTGCTATCATCATGCTTTTATGCTGCTTTGAGCTGAAACAAAGGTGTTTTGCACTGTGCAAACTTGCCTCGACTTCTGCATATATATAGTGAGGGGTCTGGGGAATGATGAAGGAAAACATCAAGGAAATGTAGTAATAGTCTGGGGCCAGAAGGCACGTTTTACTGTGCATTAGCCGGGTGCACTGACTAAGTTAAACAGGCTTTAAACGAGGTCCTGGTGCTTCTAGTGGTAGGCCTACCTACGGGGTGGCTCACCATTCCAAAATCAGTTCAATGCTTCAACAGCTATTGCTGTCACAGAGCTTAAGTGAGCTATCTCTGCCCATTGCCCATTCGGAAACGTGCAGCCCCTTCTGTCCACTGGAAATTTTTGTTAGAAACTTTCCTCTGGTTCACAATACAGGCAGCAACTTTGTTTGGAAGCAACCTCTCTTGAGGCTTCGATGCCCCCTGCACTGTGCAGCGGGCTGTCTAAAGCCGAACCAGCTTGTATTTGCTCCTGGGCTAAGTGCCCAAGCGAAGACAGCCTCTTACCATAGCAGAGATAATCTGTCAAATGTGATACCGTATTAAGTAATTAACAGGGTTGTGGGTCTGAGCTTATTGCCATCCTCTACGGTTTAATCGTTTCTCTGTTTGCAAGGTTCCTAGCAAATAAGATGGCCACATTCCTTGCCTTAAGAATTCGATGGTATCTATGGGAAAGACAGAAACACAACAAGCACTGTCAATCTACTTGGGAAGAGGATCATATTGGGCATTACTAATTGGAGGAGATGCAGCTTTTCGGTTGACTGCTACTGTTCTGGCTGCACAGCCAGCTGCCTGCAGACCGGACACCTTCCCAGTGAGTCCTTGTCCGAACATGTACAGCTCCATGTCCAAATTTTGCAATTCTTTGTGTGCTCGTGTACTTGCTATTAAGCATTACTGAAAAGATTCTCCTTTTGCCCAGGTCTTACTGCTTTTGAAGGTAGGGAATATTGGTGATTTAAAAAAAAATAATAACAAAAGCACAAGATTCTTATCTCAGCCCTTAGAAGCCCTCTCCCGCAGAGGCCAACTCCTCTGCACAGGGTTGCTTGTCCCAGCAGCCCAACACCACTCCACCCTTATAGTAGGTGCCCGATCTCAGAGTCTGCAGCCCCAGGCAGCCCTTGAACCTCCTCCCTGCGGCTACTCCTCCCGCTGCTGGCACTAGTATCTGCTCTTTCACATGAGCAAATTCTCAATAACCTTTTGTAAATTGTACTTTCCCATGCTGGAGGGAACACGAAATCCCCCTGATGTTTCACTTTAGATTGACACAGCCCACAGTTAACATTACCCCAACACACTCCATACTCTTTTGGTGTAGTTCACTGCAATACTACGGGTAACGGTTGGATTACACTAAAATGTGAAATGCAGCTATGAAACTTGGAGACTGGATCCATCCATTTTCATTAAGGTATTTCTGAATATCATATATGCTGAATAACGTAAATAATCTGAATTTACACGAAGACAGCAAACCACACGACTCTCTCTATAAACTGTCTCATTCTGTGTACACCTCACATGGAAGGGTAGGTAGGGAGCCTGGAGTAGGGAGGAGATATTGTAGAGGATGAAGGAAAATTGTCAGTGAGTGGGGCACTATCACAAAAGAAACAGGCACTGCAGACTTCAGCCCCAACCTGACGGAGGAGCCAGGGCCTCATTTCATTTCCCAGCTATAAAAAAAAGAGGTGATTTTATCAGTTGTCTAATGATATGATTTCTGAGTGTAATTGAAATAGGGGGATATGTGTCTAAGATAGATGAATGGACAGATGGTTTACAGTCTCATCCTGCCCACCACCTGCAGAACACAGCTAAGCCCACTACAACTGTGTTGAATTATTTGCGAACTATGGAAACTGCCGGCCCCATAAACCCATGGTGAAAAATGCACTGATACCAGTAATGAGGGTAACTCACACATTTGCACAAGAGTTCATATTTCTGAGCAGCTAATAATTACTTCAGAAAGCTGTAGTTATGTGTTTGGTTTTTTGGTTTTTTTTTTGTAGATAAAAACTTAGCTGTAGTGGCTCTTTAAACCCTGACGTGCCCTGTGCCACTGGTCGCCTCCAAACCCTGGTTGCCTTGGTGAGAAAAAACAGACATCAGGACTACATACTGTGACGTGGAGTACACCTGCTCCATCATCTGGACATTAAATTGACTTGCTGCGGTTACTTTAGAAAGGGAAACATCGATTAGAGCTTAGTTTGTCCCCAAAACAGAACTATCGGCTTTTCTTTTGCACTTTTCATTCTTTATCACACCCTAAATTAGCTATTAATACCTGGATTCTGCAATGATCTGTCTGACAATGCTGCATCTGTAGGGAGTCCCATGAAGCGTACAATGTTTCTTATTGACTTATGAGTTCAGGGTTTACAGTGTTGTATGTAGTGCTTACAGTGGTATGTGTAGATAACCTGGTATTTGTAGATAACAATTTTGGTCAAAGTAGACCCTAATGTTACTCAAAATCAGCTTTCTATGGTAAAAGTTTTCCCTAAAAATTATTATCACTATGTTTTACCAGAGAATGGCTCCTTTTCATTATTCTAAAATTAAATTTACCTTTCATTTGAAAAAAAAAAAAAAAGACGACTACTTAGGAAGACTTGAATAATGTCTCCTCAGAACAAATAATCCAACATGTATTTTGGGTAACGCCAGTTGTGCTCTGATACTCCGTTATATGAAAGGGTAGACAAGCAATGCTTGTTGTTCAGTGTGGACATGCTGTTCTGTAACTACAGCTTTACCTTCTTTTAGAGAAATTTTACTAGAATGATAGAAGACTGTCATTGCTTTTGTGATCAATGAAGCATTTCCTTATTAACCAGGGAGAGCAAAGACTTTCAGCCCTGCCCTCTGCTAGGTTAGCGCAAAATATTGTTGCTCCGCACTTACTTTTTTATAAAGCCTTGCTACTGCTTCCAGTGCATCAGTGATGAGTTAAATATTGGTATTAACATTGTTTACTTTTTTTAGATGGTTTGCTGGGTTGCTGGAACCAGGAATGTAATTTCTGGCCATTCTTCTGTTGTTATTCTTTCCCCTCAAAATTTAGGAAGAGGAATGTTGCAACAGCCTCAAATTTCTCAGTGAAAGCTGATGCACGTTGATGCTATGCAAAGGGACTAATTTTATTTAGGCATTGAGAAATGGTATCTAATTAAATTTTGAAATGAAATGTTAAAACCAGTGGGTGACAGACTGTCTGTAGGCGTGTCCCCTGAGGTGCTCCCTATTTTATTTGTTAACGATCGTTTTTCTTTGCCCATGCTAAACCAAGCTCTATCCACTATTGTTATAGCACCATTATTCAGCATTTAATTTGCTCACAATCTTTTAAACAAAAAAACCCACTCATACCATACCTAAATTTTGGCTCATTTAAGCCCTCGGTGGTTGGATTTCTGCTTCTTTGCATAGATTCTTATCTCTTCATATTGCAAATATTAAAGTATTTTTTGCAGTCATTAGACTCTAGTGTTCACAAAAGTGAGGTGATCTGGGATAAATTAACTCAAACTGTTAGGACAAGAATTTGCAGGGGGGCAAAGACTGAGATCTGATGCTAACCACTGCATGTAGAAAAGCATGTACATGCAAAGGGGTGAGATAAGGGCAGATGCATAGCCTAAAAACTGAATTTGAAACTTTGACTCTTCGGAATTTTCCATTGTTTTCTTTCTTTTTCCCCCACCCTTCTCTTTTAAGTCAATATTGAGAGACTGCTTCTATCTGACCTTAAATGATTAGAAATGTTCAGCACTTTCAGTTCTGTTTGCAATAATACCTAAATAGAAGTTTTACTGCCTTTTTTTTCCCCCCACTAATATATATCTCATAGAAGGAAAAGAGAGTGAAGAAATGTATTAACAAGTACATGAAGCAGTTTGTTTCAGCCTGGGCCACTGGATGGCTCAATGTGTCATAAAAGAAATCTCTGTTAGCAGTAAAAGTTAAATTCAGCTTGTGAGGAAACTGTTCCTCAAGGAGCATCTGAACATACCTGGCTATATGTGTGAGGATCAGAGTGGCCATGATGGTCATGTTACTGAGAACCATGAAGTTTTCTCTGGCTACAATACTGGAACACCACTTTCAAAGCTGGAAAAGATGTAAAAGATGGAAATAAATTATTCTGTGTGGAGAGCAGAAATGGCTTTGGACAGCTGAGTTTACTTCTTAATACTGCAGAATCAAGAACAGTAGGGATACACTTAACTTGGTGATTGCCAACTCAAAATTTGCCTGCTCGTGGACTTATTAAGAAACAGTTATATGTTGTTGTGACTACTACTTAGCATTGGCTGAAACAGACCAGGACCAAGGCAGATGTATGCTGGAGTACATGTGTCTGCATGAAATTAAACCAGAAAGTAGGTCAATGCTTCAGAATAGTTCCCTGCTTAGATAAGATCTAACCCTTTACTGCACCTCAGCCTGCAATGATGATGCCAAAACTGGTAGGGCTGTTGCCTCACCCTGTTTGCCAGTAGGAACTGTAGTGCAACAACAAAACTATTCACAGTCGCTTACCTAAGTTGGCAGCCACAGGTTTCTTACCAGTCTTGATAAAGGTCAACAGTTCAAATTCAGCCTAGGATTAGAAAGGAAAACTATCCATCCTTCAGGTCCCTGAGGCGCCCAGTCCTATGTGTTTTGGATAGGACCGGTGACAGTAAAAAGAAATCAAGCTTCACCCTCTCTTGTCCTCCCTCATGGACCTTGAAAAACATGATGCAGCCTGTTAATAATGCAACTCTTTATTTAAGATGTAGTTATGTGTGCCAGCCTGAAATTTCTACCTGATCCTTGAATGGTGATATATCAAATCATCTGCATTATGGTATGCTTTTGCAGTTGCTCTGTTTTGTCTTGATTACTATGTTGGATTCTGAGTCATAAAGGTTATAAAACAGATACAATAGACTGTATTCTGCCACAGGGGTGGCATAGTTCAGCACGACTGAGTCACTGCTCTGAAAAGAGGCGGCACTGAAATTTTGTACCGGGTATTGCGAGTCAAGCCTGAAGTGTATTGACAGACCTGCACGGTAGCAGGCAAAAAGTTTCTTTTCAGTACATACCTTATTTTACTTGTACAATTCACTTTTTTTCCAGATACGCATTTTCATCACATAACCTTCTAAACCACATATTGGGTGCAAGCGTCCCAGGATCATTTCAGGCAGTGAAAAGGGAACAAGCAAAATTCTGAACCATTGCAAATGGTCAACTTGGCAGTTGCCGAGTGCAGCATGTGTGGCCAGGCTGAACAAACTTGGCTGGGAGCTTGAAGCTGGCAAGTATCTTCTACCTGCTGCCTTGTCTGCTTCAGTTTCCCTCCTTCCTCAGCTGTAAAAGGCTTACTTACTAGAGTAGTGGAGGACCTCTGGGTCTTCTTTTTCCTCCTCCTCCTCCCCCTGCTTGTCCTTTTGTAGTCAGTGCTGATTTGAAAAGGCTTTCCGGTTGGCCAGGTCTTCTTTCTGGTAACTCCAACTCGGTTCTCCTTGCCCTATTCTGTCTGGGCTCTGCCCTCTGTCTGCTTTACCTCCTTCCCAGCAACTTTTGTGCCCAGAAACACCAGGTGCAATTCTTTTCTCCCAGCCACCAGACCAAACCCCTCAGCTGCCCACTCCTACCTGCTGTCGTCTCCGTCACTCATCTGTTAAATCCCCAGGCTTCCTTTATTCCTAGGCAAATGTCCCTTCTGGTTCTTTCTTGGAACGTCTTCTATGGGTTTTGAGAGTGCTTCTGTCTGTGTATTTTTCATGATGGTTTTGATTTTTTTGGTTTTATTTCTTCTGTTGCTATACAGTAGGAAGCAAGATTATTTTCATTTTCTGTTGTGTTTATTAGTATCATGAAGGTTTTTGCAGCTTATTATTGATGTGAGATAGAAATTCACAATGAATCCAAGTTGAATAAAACACTATTATATCACACCTTTAATGATTCGAATTCACTCCAGGCTCACATTGCCTTGGTAAAAATGACCATGTTAGGGAAGACAGGTAGATTTTTATTATGCTGTGTTGTTAATTTGAAAAAAACTTAATCTAAAAATGGTGTTTTGAAAGAAAAATTTCAAATGCTAATAAATCAGGATCTTGATAACGAATAAAAATTCAAATATTTCTATCCAAGCATAGCGTCCCTGTTAGGTGAATTAATTGTTCATGACTTCTGGCTTGTTTGAAAGACCAGGTACAAATGTTGTTCAGGATATCCCTGGTAAGGTACATACCTATACATGTTCCTTTTCATGCACTTTTATCATTCTAGGATGTTATAATAGATTTAATATTTCTAACAGAAGCTCTGGCAATGTAGAGATGTGACAAACAACATTTGCAGGAAAGCGTTATGTATCTTATTTGACCAACTGCATACAAAAATGACAAACTTCCATGCATCTGAATTCCTCTTTTGATTCTTTTTATAAGAGAAAATTTTCTTGCATGTCATTCTGAGCATTCCCACACATAGCCTTTTCTTCTTTCATATGCCACGTAAAGTGGCATCTAAACAATTGCATCTTGAGCTTAATCCACAGTGCAGCACAAAGACATCAGTATTGAAGTGGAGGAAAGTGTATCTTTAGCTGGTTATATAGGATACCTTTTGATATTGGGTTGTGGTTTTTTGCTTTGTGTTGACTGGGCCTGGAGTGTGTGTGTTGGTCCTCTGTGCCGAGTACCACGCCGTGGTGCCTTGATTAAGAGTTAGAGGCAACGTAGCACCTATGTTGAATAGGCACGCAGCGATCGCTGACTACAGGGAAGGAGCTTTTCAGCTTTTCATCCCGGAACGAATGCCTGAATAACAGTCTATAGGAGCAGGAGAGAGAGACGGCGTGTGTGCTTTGAGCTAGTTCAGCTGTCTCTGCAAGCAGGGTCGAGCAAACAGGACCGATGATTTCATGCCTGAGCCAGGCAGACTCTGCTAAGAAGGCTGCCTCATGCACAAACAATGTACATCCAAGTAAACAGCAAACATCCAGGAAACATTTTCTACTTTAAAGAATTTACGTAATAGGAAGTGTAAAACACCTGATCAGGCAATCTAATCCTTCTAAAAGTCATTGTAACCCTCTTGAGTTTTCTGAACTAGAAACGCAGGCAAGGCAGTCTCTATTTTGGGGCTCTGCAGATAAATTATGTATTAAAAATATGCTATTACTTTAATGATCGTTCTCAAAAGACTCTTTGAAAATGAAGGAAAAGCAAAGTTTACATTGGTCAAGGAGACGGGACACAATTCTAAGATATATTCAAGAATAACTTATACAAAATTCATGAAACTGGGAGATTTATTCTTTTACCCATCAGTTTTGGCCCAGCTCGGTTACTTTCATCAGGAGAGATGGAATGCTTTGTACTTACAGCCTTTCTAGCAGTCAATATAGTATTGACTGTATTGCAGCCAATGCAGCCAGTGTGGTGATGAGATACTGTAGTTTTCACAAGCTTTCATTAGGTTTGCTGTGAAATGCCATGTTCTCATATTAGTCATCCTCCCTGCTTTATATCTTAGAAGATGCATTTCAAACTGTTTTTAAAGTACATTATTATTCAGCTGTTCACCAAAATAGACCAATATACATTACAATATGTTTACGAGGTGGCAGTCTTACAATGCAACAATTTAAAACTTACATTCCGTCTGAGATAGCTACAAAATTGTTTCAAATGGCTGTGCTTACTTTTTGGAGCAAGTAGTTCTAAATGAAAAGGTTGATGGCTGCAATTTGATTATTAGCAAGTAAAAGAACACAGGTAGAAATATTGTAGTCAGTATGTTGATATTCCATGGAGAATGAAAAATGTTTAGTGGACAGTTTAGAATTTGTCAGTATATGGTATCATAAAAACTGCTGAACTCGCTTCTTTATTTATATCAATGAGGTATGTTTTATACCATTTAAATATCTTCAAAGCCATGTTTTTACTGAAAAAAATTAGCTGTTTCAACAATAGATGATAAATGCTTTCCTCCTAACATGTTTCCATTGAATATGAGCTATAGGCAACTCGGGAGGGACAGAGCTTGACAAAGCTCAAAAAGCAGCCAGTGTGCAAGGAATGTAAATCATCGCCTCCACCACGAGATATGCAAGGTTGTCTTTTGCATGTGTGTATGGACCTGGGTTCAAGTCTGGGAAGGGAAAGTAGGAGGTGGTGGCATGAAAGGAAAAGGAAGAAGTTTAACCTATTCCCCAAGAACAAATCATAAAACAGAGAACCCATCAGATTCTATAAGTTTTCTCTCAGTGGCCTGCTAAGTTCCCTGTGGCAGAGGACAAAGCTGATTAATCACGTTTTCTTAGTTGCTACTACTACATTAATTAATTCAATGCTTTCAACAGATGTCTGCATGAAAATACGGCAACTAAACTAGAAAAAAACAGATCTTATAAGCAGAGGTCTTAGGAGCTGAGATAATACTCAAGTAAAACAGTAGTTCTCTGAATAACAGGGCCAGTACCAGCGATATGGAAAATAAGCAAATGAGACCCCGAGGACAGAATGAAGATGGAGAGAAGGAGCACAGTTATAGTGTGTCTCCTCAGGTTGAGGGTGGAAAAGTGCTGGGATTGTGTGTAAAGCTACATGTGTGTTTCTGTAACTTAAAAGCCTTGCATATCTCTCCAGTGAAAAATGTGTTTGCAGTTTTCCTCACCCGCCATTGGAAAGGAAGACATAAATTAATAATTTGCTGTCGGACAAGAGATTGTCTTAAGTTATACAAGAACAATTAGATCAAGTTATTCCAGTGGAAGACCTGTCTAGATATATCCAAACAAGTGGCTTTTAAAGCAAAGGGCCATATAATAGATGCCTGAATTAATGATATGGCACACTGAAAATGCAGCACTGCTGGTGGTAGTGCAAACCTCCCGTCTTCACCTGCCTCCTTGTAGCGAGAAGGACACCCTCCTGCCTCCCGTCTATTCATCCTGAGCCTGTGCTGCTGCCAGCATGTGTGACAACTATTGCCAATTGTGACAGTTGTTTTTGTGAAGGGGGACATCTGTCTACATAAAATTAGTCTGGGGGCTGCAAACATTCACAGAGGCCATGAAATAGTCATCAGATGGTAAAAATTACCTTCTTGCTTAAAAGACAAACTAGAATCCCAAAATTGAGAGGGCTCATATCTGATTAACACTCACCTAGGCCAGTCTGAAGTTTGTATTACAGGGGTTCATTCATTTACAGGTCTCCATCTAAAGAGCCTTCCACCTCTACATGCATCTCAAATGTTTTAAAGAGTTAATATAAAAAAATACGCTCCCCATCATACACTAAAAAGCAGAGACATGAAATTTTTTTAAAAGATACCAATGTGTACTATGGATGTCTCATCACGAGCGGTTTGCAAATGCTAATCAAACAGCTCACCAGTTTCGTAGCTTTCCAAAGACGGGATTGTCTCAGAGGAGTTTCAGCACAAGCCCAACTCTCTCCTTGGCCTCCCATTTCTCTGCTGATTGTTTCTCTAAATCTTTTGCTGTAAGCCTACAAGCAAAAAAGTCCTCCATACAGTTGGTTCCAATTAAGCAAATTAAAGCTATAGATTTTTAAACAAAAATAAAAATGACACGGACAACATTTAAGCATTTAAAGCATGACAAGAATGAGCATATTATTCAGTGAATGGGCAGACAGTTATATTAACTCTTGACTTTCTACCTTGTGCAACATATTTGCAGGGTAAATGCATTAGCAGTTCAGCGTTTCTTTAATTTTTGCACAGAAGCATCAATTTTTTTTTTGTCAGATCACATTTTGTAACACAGTATCAATCTTGCCATATCCATGTTCTAGACGGGCTGTAGGGATTCTGCTGTAATTATGTCAAAAAATGAAATATTTCAAAATCTGATTGACAGCTTGATTACAATAATGCATGTGATTAAATTCAGGGTGTGCTAGTGTAATGAAGGAGGGAATGTCATTGGTAATTAACTGTATTTTTGTTAAATTTTGTTGAGCATTTCTTGGTCTTAGTTTGGAGTATATTGAAACCAATGAGACACCTAGTGGTAGCATTTTTTTAGTTTCTTAGTGCCATTTGGAATTTGGTGAAAATCATAGATTTTGTTACATGTCGTGTAAATTTTATGTAGATTAGCATTGTCATGAACACCACAAAACTAAGAGGTACCGCAGCATAAAGGGAAGGATTCCATGCTATGCTTGAGTACAGAAAAGCAGCAGTAAGTTTTTTTTCTTCTTTGAACAGCTAGTTCTGTATGATAAAGCTTGCCAGAAGACAGAAAAGTGTGGATTATAATGAAATTCAATGTTTTTTTTTTTAATTTTCATTGCATGGTATCTTCTCCTGAGGAAACAGTCAATGACTACTGCCCCTTCTACTTCCTCAAAGAAAGTTTATATGAGACAATTAATCCACCAAATACCTATTTATATGAACCCGGATTAACCTTTGACATGAAAAAGAATGTAATGTGTGCTACTTTTCATTAGGTTATGGGTTTTTTTCTGAACAATAAGCTCCTTGGATAGAAATGGCTGCGTCCAATCTTATAAAAGATCTTAGGTATTTTAGGGTGTTGTTTGGAAATAAAAAAAACCCTGTAACCTAGATCATAAATTGTTAGATTTGTCTCTCTGTAGGCCTCCTCTTCCTCCAAGCATTAATCAAACTGCTGGATAAAAGTGGAGATTGAAATCTCTTGGGTGGAGAGAAATCTGATGAAGTTCAACAAGGGCAAGTGTAGGGTGCTGCACCTGGGGAAGAATAACGCCGTGCATCAGTCAGTACAGGTTGGGGGCTGACCTGCTGCAGAGCGGCTCTGTGGAAAAAGACCTGGGAGTCCTGGTGGACAACAGGATGACCATGAGCCAGCAATGCGCCCTTGTGGCCAAGAAGGCCAATGACATCCCGGGGGGCATCAAGAAGAGTGTGGCCAGCAGGTCGAGGGAGGTCATCCTCCCCCTCTATTCTGCCCTGGTGAGGCCACATCTGGAGTACTGTGTCCAGTTCTAGACTCCCCAGTTCAAGCAGGACAGGGAACTGCTGGAGAGGGTACAGCAAAGGGCTACAAAGATGATAAGGGGACTAGAACATCTCTCTTATGAGGAAAAGCTGAGGGATTTGGGTCTTTTTAGTCTGGCAAAGAGAAGACTGAGGGGGGATCTGATCAATGCCGATAAATACTTACAGTGAGCGTCAAGAGGATGGGACCAGTCTTTTTTCAGTGGTGCCCAGTGACAGGACAAGAGGTAACGGGCACAAACTTGAATGTAGAAAGTTCCATCTAAACATGAAGAGGAACTGCTTTACTTTGAGGATGGTAGAGCACTAGAACAGGCTGCCCAGAGAGGTGGTAGAGTCTCCTTCTCTGGTGACATTCAAAACCTGCCTGGACATGTTCCCATGCAACCTGCTTAAGAGGAACCTGCTCGGGGAGGGGGGTTGGACTAGATGATCTGCAGAGGTCCCTTTCAACTCTGTATCGTTCTGTGATTCTGTGATTGTTGCCTCCTAGATAATAAATCAAGGTGCTTTGCTACACAATACTCAAAACTGTGCTCCTTCACTGGTCTGCTGATATCTGCTAACCTTGATATTCTGCCCGCCCATCTCTTCCACAAGTTTTACTGTCCTCTCCCAGGCCAATACTCTTCCCCTGACCCAGATATTATTCACTTTTAAAACTCTGTAGCCGCTGACTTGTCAAAAACCAGGTTACCTACATTCGTTCTATTTTTGGGATTGAGGGGACAGGATAGAACAATTAACAGAAAGCTTTGGAATTTATTTGGTATTTACTGACTGTAATCTCTTTCAGCAAATGTTATGTTTTGCTCTGTATCTGGGTAACATTCAGTAAACTTTGCTTGCTAGCACAATATAGATGGTAAAAATACATAAATGAAATGCAGTGTAATATAATAAACTGAAATATAAATATATAAAGCTGACCTCTTCATCTATTTTCTGTAAAAGGAAACATCAAAGAGATTGCTAGAGAAAGTAGCAAATACATGGTGATTCTTTATTTTTCCCATCACATAAATACACTTCCATAAAGTGGGAGGAAAGATGCCTCTTTTTTTTGCTATTTACAAGCAACACAGTTAATGCTGCATTGTTTAAAAATCTGCTGTGGAAAACCTACAGCAGCCTGGTGGCCTTGGAAGCACTTGGTGACAGTGGGAAATACGAAATTGTAGGTAGGGAGTAACTATACAAGGTCTTGCAAAGCACAGAGCTCTTCCTGTATGTATCAAAAGGGGGTTTAAAACAATATAACCTCATTCTTCCTTGCATTTTTATAGAGTCTAATCACCTTAAGAAATCACTATTTGATCAGTAAGTCTATTGCTAAGGGTAAGGTTACCTCGCTCAAGACATCTGTATCCTGTGAGCTACAAAGAACAGTAAATAAGTTTATAGATTCCTGGTTTCTTATTTGAATAGCATGTAGTGGGAACACCACTACTGTTTAGCAGAGAAGTGTTTGGAGGTATGCTAATGACCACAAGAAATTTTCAAACCTCCATAATGTGCTTTAATCACCAGCTGGAGATCAAAAGCCACCATGTGATTTTATACAGCATGGGCAGCTTCCAGAACGGCCTTACATGGAAAGAGATCAATGGTGAAATTGGTAGATACAGCAAAGCTTTTGCAATAAAAGCGTTTTATGTATCTTGTTCAAAGCATTTAAGTGCCTTTTAGATCACTGATTGAACCATAGACATTATAAAGTGGAACCTTTTAATACCAAAATAAATTTGCAGAGTAAAATTGCATTATAGGAAAAAGCATTGCACTGCAACAGGACAGATAATAATTCTTTCACATGTAATGGGATATATGAAATGTTTGATGATAAACAGAAGTTCTTTGTATCGTTATAGTTAGACTCCATGTACTGTTGTTTGCGTGCATGTGAATGTATCTACAGCGTAGGATATAGAGTGCTCCCCAGATAAAACGTATGCATACCTATAAATATAGCTTCTAACTAAGATGGGTGAAGACACTACACATTCAAGACAGTCTAATCATTTATTTTTAAGTAGAAAAAACTGCCCATGCATGAGAGTTTGGACCTTGACCAAAGAAAACATACAAACCCCTTAGAAACTCATGAAAGTCCTTTAATTTGGATTAATTTAATGCACTTCAAAGAAACTCTAGTTGTAGAAGCTTCAAGTTATTTAAAACAATTCCCTTTAACAGCTTCAAATCATGTCTGCTAGCACCACAAAACTTCCAGAAAAAGTGGAACTTACAATGGATCTGTAGCTCTCTCTAGCTTTTTGTCCATGCTATTTTCATTAATTCTTCTAATACTCCATCCCCTTTCCATTAAATTATTGGCTACTCTGTAGAGTTTTGACCACTTCTTCCCCATGTTCTGTTCCTACATCTAACTATTTAACTGCTTAGCTTGGAGAATGAATACAGAGAATATTTTCAAAGAGCTGCAAGATTTACAAAGAACTTTCCTGCCTCAGCATCCTAATTTTGAATTCAACATTTTGAATGGTACAACTAATAGTGGTTTTGTAATTCATAGTATAGAAAAAGGAGTCAAGAAACTCGGGTCTTACTTTGACATTTATTAGAAAATTCCTTCAGCACATCAAGGTAAACAAACTTCACTCAGCATCTCTGTGTCTGATTCTTCATTTGTAAAAAGGAGTAAATATTTCTTTACTGAAGTGATTTTTATAAAGTTCTTTAAGAACGTGATCCTATTATGAAACAACATTGCACCTTCCTTTGGTGAGGAGAACTTAGGTGACAGCCTTATCTCATGTGTAATCTGCTAGACAGATGTGTAATAACTTTATTGAGCAATAAAACTGTCTCATCAAATGGATTGAATATTCAAAATGATAGTTGATTCTCTCTGGTTTCTTATTCACTGCATTCTGAAGGAATTAATAAACAAAAATTCAAATTCCTTCCTAATCAAATACAAAAATGAGTCATTAGAACAAAAATTAGTTACTGCTAATTAGTTTTGTTATAAAATTACTTTTGTTATAAAGACACCTGAAAAGATCTTAAACACTTGGCAAAACCAATTTTGTTCTTAGCTACTTTTGAAGAGCATGCAGACACAGTAGGGTGTTGTACTGGTCTCCTAAAATACACACAAACTCTGAGGTTACCAGGCAGATCATCTTAAATACTCTTAGAATGTATATTAATGGATGAACAAAGACAACTCTGGAGCACCATACTGCTATTCTTAGAGAATAGTTATTATCTTTTAAAAATTTAATAAAAGTGCATTAGAGGAAAAAACCCACAGCCTTCACTTAAATTATACACTTCTTTTCGCTGAAGAAAATAGTGTGAAATGTGAATGAGAGAAAAAAAAAGAAAGTAAGTTTGCAGTAACTACATTTTTTCCCTAGTGTTAGTATACTCACACTGCAGGAGAACATAGAAATATGATGGGAAGCGTAATTCTTTGTACACCACAGCAGGTAGACTGTGGGCGGATGGCAACACAGGGCTACTGAGTTAAGACCTGCTTCTTGGAACATGATCATACCACTGTTCCTTCTCAAACTGTTTATGGCCTCTGACCACCAGTTTTTTAGCAAAACTTTTTTGGTCCTGCAATTCAAGAGGACTTTAATTTGAATCAAATACCATGGTGATTTTTAGGAACAGTAATCCCTAACCTCTATTCCTGTCTGTGGTCCTCAAACCTCAGTTAGGACAGCCAAGTACAGTGCATACGTACTCTTTTATGGACCATTTGTGGTGGCACAGTCTCCCACTTCATTCTGGAATTGGCTGTTGATTATTTTCTTTTTAAATTTTTTTTAAAAGCATTGTGTGTGGTATGGAAAGATGTTTGTGAAATGTATAAGGACTTATTTCATTTTGCAAAGCAGAAAAATAAAAAAGACTGCAGGAAGGAAATACATGCTGGAGTTCTGAGATGTTTAATTCTACAATTTTTAGAAGAGTGGATATATGAAGAGCATCATGTAAAAATACCACTGCTTCATTTAAATCCAAACTTTTTAAATCCAAAGGTCATTTAATCCTTTTACATAGAAGTAAACAACGATCTTGTGAGATATTATGGCTGTAAGTTTCAAGTACAAAACTCAAATGAAATGTTGTATTGCTTTTACATTTCTAGATTGTTGCTTGCTTGCTTACTTGTATCTGCACGTGGAAAAACATGTGTGCACCTTTTGCTCTCCAGTATCATAGAATCATAGAAAGGTTACAGTTGGAAGAAACCTTAAAGATCATCTAATTCCACCCCTATTGCCATAAGCAGGAGAACCTTCCACTAGACCAGGTTGGTCAAAGCCTCATCCAGCCTGGCCTTGAACACTTTCAGGGATGAGGCATCCACAGCTTCTCTGGACAACTTGTTCCAGTGCCTCATCACTCTCACAGTAAAGAACTTCTTCCTAATATCAAATCTACATTTCACGTCTTTCAGTTTAAAACCATTACCCCTCCTCTTATTGCTCCACTCGCTGGTAAAGAGTCCTTCCCCATCTCTCCCATAGGCCCCCTTCCAGTACTGGAAAGTTGCTACAAGGTCTTTCCAGTGCCTTCTCTTCTTCAGGCTGAACAACCCCGGCTCTCTCAGTCTGTCCTCATAGGAGAGGTGCTCCAGCCCTCTTCGTGGCCATCCCCTGGACTTGCTCCAGGAGATCCATGTCATTCTTACATTGGGGGGCCCAGAGCTGGATGCAATACTGCAGGTGGGGTATCAGAAGAGCGGAGCAGAGGGATAGAATCACCTCTCTCAGCCTGCTGGCCACGCCGCTTTTGATGCAGCTCAGGATGTGTTTGGTTTGGTTTCCTTCTGATATCTTGCAGGCCTTTAGTCTGAATTCTATGCTAAAGCAGAAATGTGCCTAACCAAAGTAGAATACACTCTCTCACTACCTGCAGACATGCGGTAATCTCTTATTTGGTATTTTTATTGGAAACCTCAGGTTTATGCATTCCTGTGTCACATTTTACACAGCCTTGTGTGAAAGAACTGAACCTACTTAAAGGATTCGGGCTACAGTTCTCACCTTCCCTAATAATCCCTGAAGACCTTAAGCAAATATTTTAATGATCTATGCCTCAGTTTTCTTGCCGTAGAATGAAATTGTGAAGCTAAATGACATTTAACTTCTTTTTTCTTCCTTTTTTTTTTTTTTTTTTGGTGAGGTAGGAGGATTCAAATGTTCTTTGTGCTGAGTCTTTTGAAGAACATCCTTAATATTCTCTTAGTAATGAGGATGCAACTTACGTGGCTTCTGGAACTGACGAGTACATGTAGCTCTCCCGAAAGAATAGCCATTTTTTTAAATGGCTATTTTTCGTTTACTCTAGAGATTCACCAGTCTTCTGAAAACTTTCAAGGTTAATCTAGTTTATTTTATAAGATACTGGTTTAGAAGAACTCATACTGTAGTTTGATCACTATCTTTGTTCTTGTCAAGCTGTATTCAAAATGTCATACTTCTTATCCCCATTGCTAAACTGAAAGTATGTAACTGTTTATATACTACAGCATGGTATATATTGCATATTTACTACTATTTAAAAGTAGCATTTTAACTCTTCTTAATGGCTGTATCTGTAGCTCACACACAGATTGACTGCCCATTTCATTTAAGATTAGAGAAGATTTAAGGAAAAGATATGAAGTCCTTTCTCTGGAGATGAATCAAACACAATTAACAAATCTAAAAAATTTGAGTGTTAGTCAGCACATTCCAGAAGTGCTTTTACAGTGAAGGATGATAATAAGAAACCCATCCTATGCTTTTGATTGTTTGGTCAATAGTTGCTTTTCTGAGATCTAGTCAAACAATTGACAGTTTACAGGGAACATCTGAGAAAATTTGTGGCCACTTTGGATTTGGTTAATACTTGGAAGAATATATACGGCTGTAGCAGTAAAGTAAATGCATCCAGACAGGCTAAACAAAAACCCAGCCCTTTAGTGTATGGAAACAAAATACGTGAAAGCCTCTGCTGTGATACTTTATAGGCAGAATCTTAGGCTTTTCTTATATAAGGAGGAGGACGGGTATATTGAAACTGTACCTTTTGCTTAAAATATAACTGATTATTCTGGCTCAAAAGAGAAAAATCAGAGGCAGAATAAGGTGTGGGCTTCTCTCTTCATGCAAAAAAATAATATATTTTTGCGAAACTTTTAGAGTCGAGAGCAGAATTTACTGTAGATCTCCATGGTCTTATTATTAAGGCTGTTTTCAGACTGATAGCCTGAAGAACAGCTTTTCACTAAAGGAATGAATGGAGTATCTATTAAATTTTTCATTTTATTTCCTGTATCAGCATCTTAAAATGTTTTCACAATCCCAGTAATCTGATATTAGAGATGTCAGTACTTCAAATGAAATGCTATCATGTGTGGTAATGTGCTCCATTTCTTTCAATCTTTTGCTCTTCCCTATGAGCAGTAATACCCTAGAACATTCAGAACAGATCAGATTCTTGAACATTTGTATAAGTACCCAGGATTTCCAGTATGCATATCTGTTATTCCTAATATAGCCCAAGTTTTCAAGGAAATCTTCTATACAAGTACTGTCATGATAAATGTACTATGGAATGATGGTTCTTTGTTTTAAACTATTTACTATCTCTAAAATTGCAGCATGTGAAGATGGTAGCCATGAACACATAACGCTTTATTTAAAGGTTTTAACCCCCCAGCAAATTAACAACACAAACTCATTATCCTTTTATTTTCCTGCCTCATCTCTGAAGTCCCTTGTTTTGGCATGTCTTAAATCTGCCATGCCTGTCTCCCACTTTACAGCTTGGCAGAGGAAGTGGGGTGTGCATGCATTTGTACCTGATGACAACACGAGATGCAGTGATAGGGGATAACAAATGGATCAGACCTGCCAGGTGAACCAACACTGTGTGATTTGACTCGTACCTGAAGAAAAAGAGATTGGGATGGGGGGGGGGGGGAGGGGAAGAGAATCAGAAGAGGAAAGAGTCAGAATCCAGGCATTGGTTCTTTTACATAAAACTTTGCCATTATGAGTAATTTTGCCAAATGTTCCTGTACACTCAAAGCAATTTAAGCATCACAGAAGCTGTTAAAAAAAACTAAAGCAAGTCAGGACTAAATAAATGCAGGCTTTTTCACAGCCGAGAGAGAAAGCTTCTTCAGAGTGGGGAGAAACTCCATCACATGACTGTGAGAGACCACAGAAGGTAAAATCGTAAGGGGTAAGTAGGTAAAATCATGAGGTGTGCCGTGGTATGTAATGAGTTAATGTGCAAGTGCTGGTTCTGGTGCTGGAAGGGCCAGTTTTGGCCTGGACATCAGTCATACAAGATGGAGAACTACTGCTTTACCTCGTCCTCCGGACACCTGGCGGCTTGTTTTGCCCTGTTTCCCGGACAGGGGTTATCACCGCACGGCATCTGACAAACTTATTTTGGCTTAAACAACCGAGATTTCGCACAGCCTCCCCGCAAATTACTTTAGCTCTTGGCCCATAGCGGGCGCGGTGCCTGCTGGGAAGTGTAGTCACGGACTGCCTGAGGCAGTCACGGACTACACTTCCCAGCAGGCACCGCAACCCTAAGCAGGGCGGGGGCGGGCCTTCTGCGGCGTGGCGGAGCAATGGGCGCGGGCGATACTGGGAGGTGAGCGCCGGGGCGGGCGGGCCGCCTCAGGGCCGCTTGGAGTGCGGGAATTTCGGACGAGGCGGAAGGAACGGCGGCTGGGCCTGGGCACGGAGGAGGTATTTGAAGCTGGCGTGTGCTTTCGGGGTGTAATTTTTTTTTTCTTTTTAAATAAGGAGGAGAATGTTGGGGAGCTGTTTCGGCCTGCCCGGCGGCTCCGGACGGGTTTTTTGAGGGGCCTGTTCCTCTCGTCTCCTGTCGGCGGTAGGGAAGGCCGAAGGCATCTCCCTGTGGCGGCAGGGAAGGAGAGAATGGGGGCAAGTGGGTAAAAGTACAGTTTCACCCTCGGGTATCTGCTGCACCCCCACTTCTCTGCTTCCTCTAAAGCTCGTTTTAGTGGCAGCGGCCTAAGTTGCTTTCCTTCGCGGGTTTTGTTGGTTGTTTTTTTTCGCGGTAAGGCGAGGTGGAGTCAAAGCTATACTCAGTGCCACTTAGAGGTTTGTCACTTTCAGGAACATCCTGGTGTGGCAAACAAACAAAATAGCACCTTGCTTGGGAGGCATTCCTGAGTTTTTCTTTAAATTATGTTAATCTAAACATAGCATTTTTAGGGTTTTTTTAGTACAAACCTACAAATCACAAATAAAAATCTCCAATTTTAGGATTAGGACAGGCCTATTGTGACAGAACTGTGCCAAGCTGGTTTCTGTCTTGTCAGCAGTTGTGGTTTTTCTTCACTTCCTAATTCTCGCCATTTGCCTTCCTCGTTTAAGACTTACGAGGCAAGACAGACCTTCTGGGTTTCTTCGGTTTTCAATTTGTGTTTAAGAATTTTAGTAATTAATAGGGAATCTATAGGCCTTTTTTATCATTAGCAAAAATATAAAAGCTATTGTGAAGCTTCCTGTAGCTACTCCTGTGTCAAAAGACTAGTGCTTTCCTCTATGAGAATAAGCTGTTCTCTTAATTCTTGGGGATAATCCTCAAATGAGGTAGGATTCCTAGTGAATGTAAGAGCTGATGATTTTTATACAGTATGCCAAACTATTGTAAAACTTTTAAGTGTCTCACATGCATAGGTACTTCCTGTTGGTTTGGTGGTGAGGTGATTTGGAGTGACATAATTTGGCACCTTATAAAGCTCATTGTGTTCTTTATTGCAGTAACTATCTCAGAGATGCTCAGGATTTTCAGGAGAACCTTAAATACTGTTCAGAAAATGAAAATGTATTCTTGAGAAAGCAATTTAAAATTAGTTAGCAATGCAGTAATTCCTCTTGTAAATAACTGTTTCCTATCTCTAAAGAAGCTGCATTCTATAAAAGTCTGCCACAAAACAGTGTGCTTGTTAAACAAATGATGGTGGAGAAAAAAAAAAAAAGGTTCCATTTGCCCAGTATGGTGCTATTGTGATTAACTTCTCATTAATTGTGGTCCTCGAATGTACATTTATTCATTTTGTCTAAAAAGACTTTTTCTTATTTCTTGGGGAAAGAACCCTAGCACCTCTTCTTCCATAGGTACCATGCTAGGTATCTTAACAGCTAGGAAATGAGATCACAGAATCACAGAATCTTCTAGGTTGGAAGGGACCTTAAAGATCATCTTGTCCAACCGTCAACCTAACTGACAAAAATAGACACCCACACAACAAACAAGGAGCAAACAAGATTATAGCATTACTCAAAAATGTAACACAATGATAGACTGGTCACAGAATGTCCAACTTATGCAAGAAAGTCTTTATTCACTATTTACTTCACTTGTTATTACAAGTCACTGATACTGAAAGTACTTTCTTTTTTTTTTTTTTTTGGTGGTCCCTTCCATGAAACAATTCTACAGTATTCAGAAGTCTCAAACTATCATATTCTTTCCCTCCCACTCCTTGAGGAAAAACTTGTTAGTGTTTATTACTTGTCTTTATTTCCTTCTTTGCAGGCAGACTTAGCTGTCTTGCTATGACTGATGATCAGTATTAATGATGCATAGATTTCAGGTCTTGCTGGGACTACCTATTCATGAAGAGGAGCGCAGGTCACCAGCATGCCTTGTCCATGTTGAGAATGAAAATAGGTCCTACTGAGATAAATAACCATAAAAATAACAATTTCCAGAGAATAAAAGAGGAGAATCAGGAAGAAACCAGTCTGACTTATCACACAGCAGAAATACTTTCTTCAAAATAAATTTGATTTGTATTAATTTCAGAGTTTTATTGAGAATGGTTGCCAAAACAAGTTGAGAAGTGGCTATTCGTATTTATTCCAAGAGTTCAAGTATCACTAGAGTAGCAACCATTGCAGACAACATTTGTAAAGATAACACCACTGATAGCGTTACTGATGCAAAATTGTCTGCATATCTCAAATACAGTGTGTTCAGTTTCTTCCAAGATGTTTTATGTGGGAGAAGCAGGAGAAATACCCTTTGTAGTATTAAGAGGCTTTTGGAGAGAGTTTAGACAAATAGACTTCTGTTATTCATACTTGTTAGCAGCAAAATCATTGTTTTGAGCATATTGTAGCCACGTAAAATGCTGCAGTTTACAATCATGCACCTTGAAAATTGTTCTTGTCAGATACCTTAGCTAAGTAGGGTCAGGTCTGTCTGATACTTGAATGATAGTGTAGTACTTGACTTCTATGGCACTCTGTTTCCAAGGACTTCAGCGTGGCTTCAGGCACTAATGAATTAAGCTTCACAATACCTGTGGGATAGACAATATTTCCATTTACTGATGGAGACAGGTAATTGAGATGCAGGCAAGTTAAAGGTGATTTTTTTTTTAATTATTATTTTGTGTGCGTGTGTGAATTTTAGAAGTTGATTTTAGTGAGAAGTAGATGACTTTATTCTAGTTGTGCAATGTACAGTATGCAGCTCTGCATCGTGTTTGCTTGTTCATAAGTTTCCAGACAAACCCCTTATGTTTGCTGTATTGTGAGTTGAAAAGTACACAAAATGATAGAATTCACACTAAAATGTCATTCTCTTCTTTCATTATTTTAGGCTTTTTTTCCCTAGTTCTATATTTTCATGTAGAAATTTTTTGGTATCTCCAAGTGTTTTTAGTTTCAATCAATAAAAGGTCCTTGAATGGATTTATCCAAATAAATGTGAAAGCATGTGTAGCCATTGCTTAAATATTTCCATGGATAACAGCTTTTTTGTAAAAGAGTGAGTGCTTAGTATTGTGCATGCTGCCCATTGAAAGCAATCGGTGTTTGGCACCTATGGCCTACTGATAGTTTGACCAACTTGTAAGTAGGCACAGTGCCATCTTAACAGATGGATATGAATATAGACAGCCAAGAAACCATGTATGTGTATCTAGTGTATTTGTTAAGGGCAGGGTTCCCAGCTGGGGACGTTCAAACTTATGTCCATTTTGAATTTTTGCTTTTAGGGATAAAGGAAAGTTGTCATTAATATCCTTTTTTCAACTAAATACCTTCAGGCATATAATTATTGACCATGTTAAACAAAAAAAAAATGGAGGGAGGGAGAAAGATGGAAACACCAGCTCCTTCTTTAACGCTCTTGAGGAGCTATTTTAAGTAAACTTAATTCCCATTTAAAAGAGGCTAATATCAAGACACCGTGAATGTCAAAGATGTGAAGTGTATCAATAGTTTTATTTCATTGGCTTTCTAGCTTTATTGAAAAAGAGACTACAAAGTTTTCTTTTACTGGAGAGCTGCCTGTCCAGCATTCGGGCACCTAAGTGCATGTGTCCAAGTCTCACTGGAATTATTTGTAGTAACTTAGAGGTCAAGAGATGTAGTCCTTCAAGCCCTTTTCATGTCTCTTACATTGTTCTTAGCTTGAGGATTGTATGCTCGTTTTGCATATGTTTTTGTACCCTTTGGATGACAGTGAGTGTGATCTTGTCCCACATCTGAGTCATTAGTAACACTGCTGATTTTTGCACTTTCTTTTTCTCCTTATCTGAGTCAGTCTTGGGGCTCCAGGCTTCTGGTTTATTTTCCCATTGCTGCTACTTATGGTTTCAGTCCATCCTTTGTTTCAGTTATTTTCCTGATCAGGGTGTCCTGAGAAGCTACTTAAAGGTCTGCTGCGATCTTTTTGGTGGTCTTGTAAGTGATATCAACAGGTAGCCATTCCCACTACTCTGTGTTACTTCTGATTCTTTGATACCATTATGTTCTCATTGATGTAGTCTTAGCTGAGATAGCTGGACTTGGATTTGGTGCTTGGAAGTCCCGTTTTTCTCCTGGAGAAAATCTGGAGAAAGAATGTGACTTGAAGAAGAGTATTGAAAATGATAATAATAATAAAATAAAAAAAAAGATGAAGAGATGTAAAGAGATGAGTTTCTTGAAGACAGGGTATGGAAAAAGCTGTGGGTAAAGTTTATCTTACAGTTTTGGCATTTTATAGTTAAATTTTGATCTTGATTATATGGAAGAATGTTACCGTATGGAAGTAAGTGGAAATGTGTGAAAGAAATGCAGAATTAAAACATCCTGTTTTGTGATAGTGAGGAAGCTTGTGCAATGTAGGTATTGATAAGTACCCACATCACAGGAAGAGACTGGTATTTCTTAATACTGTTTCATTGAAGTTATTTGTTTAACTACAGTACGTATTCAGAAGTGGTTCTGTGACACAAAGGTACTTCTCAGATTAGTAAGAATCACGAAAAAGCAGAACTTTTCTTTGGCATGGAATCATACACCTTCTCTTCTGTGTTTATTCCTATATTGAATGACTGTGGTGTCTGCAGACAGCTTGCTGCCACGGTCCAATACTCTCTGACCAGGTTCTTTCAGCTCTTCCACTCATGGGGGGCGTAATATGTAATATTTAATTTACATATTTGAAGATAGTTGATGTTATATGGGATTCCTCATGTAGGAGTGATATAAAATACACTGGAAACAACACAAATGCAAATTACACATTGCAACACAGTTGCAGTTCAGTTACAATACCAATGTCATTCCCGCTATTGGTCTCTATAACGTACTTGTTGTCATGCTGCTGCTGTCCCCAGCTACTGGGAAGGAATACCTGGGTTGAAACCAGTTCAAGCCCATTGCTCTCTTCAAAATTCTTTTGCTAGTTGTTTAGTTTTTATACTCTTATGTCGGGCTGAGCCTCCTGTTCACTCCCACCACACTGGCCTGGCTAGCTGGGGGAGACATTTACACGACTGTTTGATTCACTTAACAATTTTGAGCTCCACGCAACCGTTGTTTAGCTGTTTACCTAAAACAAAGACCACCTACCAGACCCTTTTCTGTTGAGTGAGCTCTTTGGACATATCCTATCACCATGGAGTGTTCCATCCATTGTCACGTTCCACTCCTAGGGACTTAGTCAGTCACAGCTGAAGGCTTGAGTATTGTAGACAGGATAACATTTTCAGGAAACTTGACAGTTATTCTTGTGTTTATTAATGGGAGAAATGTAGAGAAGAGGGTATGGGCTTCTCTCTCCAGATGTTAGTTGAGTGACAGACATTATTTGGGGAAGAAAATTTCCTGAAGATACTACCAGTCAGAAAAGAGGCTTGTAGAGGGAGGAGCACTTTTGGAACAGCTGTCATAGTTATGTAGTTTTCTATTTGGGAAATTAAAAAAAAGTCCTAGAGGAACATGAAAACTAAAAGAGGAAGACTGATGTTATGTAACTGCGTTTGGCTTAGGGTTATTGTGGTGAGTATCTAGACTAAGAAAAAAGATACTTTGCTATCCAGAAGCATCCTGAATTGTGTATTAATATTCATTCTGCTTCCCCAAGCAAAATAAAATAATAGTAATAAAATCCTACCAGTCAGAACGGTATCTATTAGAAAATAGCTGTGGCTCTAGTTGTATGCCTCGTGTCTTCGTAGGGTAGAGGGAAAGATCAGTTCCTTGTAAAACATGTCCTGAAAGCCTTTCATGTAAAGAGATCTAGTGTAGTCTTCGCCATATCATGGCCACATATTCAGTTAAGTTCTTCTTGGATCAAAATCTGGCTCTCCTAAAAACTCAAAACGTTTATTTGCTCAAAGTGAGACCTGTTCTGCACAAAGATGCACGTGTTTGGTTCCAGTGGGCTCTTACGTTATTTCTGGAAACATTGCTTACCTGACACCTGAGGTTGGGAGAAAGCAACGGCAGTACTTTTACATTTACGATCTCAAAATAGGTAGTCATGTACTAGTTTGTTCATGATCCACTAAATGCTGCTCTGTGAACAATAAGCAGACTTTCATTTTTGTTGCTTGCAGGTATATTAGGGGTAAAAATAATTGTCTGAATGGCTGTTTTTTGTATTTTCATCAGGAAAAATGTTGAGCTTTATTTCATTAGTTTACTTTTTTCTACGTTTAGACCTATGATTAGTTGTGATTGATTAAGTACAATAGATTTGGATGTTTTTCTAGCATACAAAGTCTCCTGATAGGGTTGTCTGTTTTTTTTTTTCTTTTTTTTTGTGAAGATTTTTGCTCTCAATTTTTTTTGTGATGCCTGGAAAAATTGGTTGTCTTTTACTTAGAATTCATGTAATGAATTCTACCACATTTCTTTTAGAATATCTTTGTAGTAACAAATTAAAACTTAAACAGTTCATACTTTTTCATTCTTCTAACAGATTCCTACATAAAATATATCTGGTAAGCGTATGCTTTTTTATTATTATTTTTCCTTCCCTTCCTCTCTCTCCCTCTAGGAAAAATGCCATATAATAAGACTGCTAGAAAAAGAGCCCCTGCAAAAAGGAAACTTGCTGAAGTGTTTGCTGTGGGGGAGGTTCTAGCAGATACTTCAAGAAAAGAGTGGAAATTAGGTGTTCCTATAGGGCAAGGAGGGTTTGGACGCCTATACCTTGGTAAGTGTAATTATCTTTGATAATGCTTCAGAATGAAGAGTGAGATGTTTATCCTTATTTAAAGCAATGAAAAATTGACCCTAAGTTAGAAATACAGTCTCTTTAAGTGGTATTTTTACTAGAATCTTAGCTTGGTTCATAGTCTTTGAAACAAATGACAAGAGTGGACAAATTGTCATTGTAGGAACTGTGGTTCATTGAGATTCTGGTGGTAGTTCATTTACTCTTTTAAACCAAAATCTTTATTACTTTTTAGCAGTGAATGTATGGCTTAGCATCTATCTAAATTTGACTTTTGGTCTGGCTGAAAGAAGGGATTTTTTACATGAGTGTCCTTATATCATATATTCTGACCTGAAAGTATCTGAGTATATTCTGTGGAGGGTACTGATTAGCCAGTATTTTGGCTGGTTTTCACTTTGGTGCTGCTTTTGACTTTTTCATTGCCTCGTGAACTTCTGAGGTGTGCCATATACTTTTTTTTTATGTAACCAATGCTCAAAAGGAGTTGAAATCTTGTACTTCACAGTTTAAAGCCTCAGCTCTGCTCTTGTTTTGAAACATTGTTTATTGAATCCAACTAAGACTTTTAGTGGATAGTGTTCTGTGCTTAGTATTTCCGTTATTTGACCAGATGAATGGATAAGACAGATCTTGAGAATACCTCAGGGAATTAAAAACTTTGATTGCCCCTAGTCATGTTCCGAACAATTTTGAAGGTATGAAAGTTAATGTGATCATGATAATAAGATTTTCTTTTGGTATGCATTTATGGTCTTCCTCCTCTTGGTGGAAAAAGTTGCACTGAATTCACGCTGAGTTGAAAAAATAATCATTAATAAGCCATCCTACATTCAAGATGAACAGGCTGCAGCATAAGTGGTTTAAGAGGAAAAACAGGACCAGTGGGGTGGCTTCTTGCCAAAGAAGCTCTCTAGTACTTACTCAACCTTGCTTAATGAGCTACTAAATTTATTGAGACTGGAGTTCCAGCTCACTCAAATTGTGTAGTCCTTTGTGTTAAGAATTCCTGCTTAGTTCAAACCAAAGCTTGCTGTCTGTTTGTTTCCCCGTCATTTGCACAAAGCTGTGCCTCTGACTGTTCCTGTACTTCCTGCTTGCCTAACTTGATGCACTTCATACCTTTATCTTCTGTCACAAATAGCAACAGCTTAGTAGTAACAGAACGTCAGTTTTGGATATGTAACATGGTGAAAAAGTAGAGAATGTGTTTTTCATCTTTATGTCTGCAACTGTGTATGTTTATCACAGTCCTAGAAAACAAAAGAAATGACATTGACTAGGAAAAAGTTGTAGAATTATAAAAAGGAGCTCCTTTAATTAGTAAACTGCCTGTACTCCTCAAGCAGAAGGGACAATGCAAGACCATGTCTATGTAGAGTATAGGGTAGTATAGTATAGAGTATAGGCCATATAGGGTAGTTCTCTTACCAAAGTCCAAGATACTGATACATGTTCACATCAGCACTTAACAGCTTTGTTGTTTGTTTGTCCATGCTGCATAGTAAATAAGTGAATGTTTTGTGACAGTTCCCTCTCCTACTACTAATAAACACTTCCTTTTTAACAGCTGATGTTAATTCTTCAAAGTCGGTTGGCAGTGATGCACCTTATGTTGCAAAAGTGGTAAGAGAGCATTTGAATCTTTACTTCACAACTTGAAAATGTTTGTTCTAGAATAGCATGTGTAATTTAAAACATCTTCTGACTAAAAATAATGCAGTTGCGTAGTGCTGTTTAAAATAAGTGTGGTGATATAGAGGAACATATGGAGAATTGGGACTCTTATGTATGAGGGTGGAACATCAGTGAAGTTGATAAAGGTTCATGATATTGATCAGTTTCTGTTTCATTTGCTGCCTCCTGTAAACAGCCCAAATATCACCAAATGAATGAAATGTGGCTAGCTTTTGGAGAATTTCTATGATTTAACAGTGAGTCTGTGTGAACTGTTGCTCACCACTGGATGTTGGTAAGCTGACAGATGGCTCGGGAGTACAAACAGCAAAACTTTGATTCCCGATGTCCCCACAGATATAAAGTCCTTTAAATGTTTTATCATAAAACACATACGTGTTCTAATTTCTACTGAATTAAAATGGCATTAACATATAATTTTTTTTTAACCTAGTGATTGGGGAGAAGAAAAAACATTGTTGATAGCTCATTTTTAACCCATTGTAGCAAATCAGCAAATTGTTTTTATTAGTTGAAATGTTCTTATGTTTTTAATCATAAAATAAAAAAGATTTATTTAACTTGATTTGGCTGTAATGTCCTCTTCCTCAGGTATACAGTATTTTTTCTTAAATTTTGCTGTATTATTTTGTACAGATCTTATTATTATATATGATTCCCTGGTAAATTCTTAATAAAAATAAACTGGGAGCATGGGAACATCCATAGTGGATCCAGACCATTCATTATCATGGTGGTACTTCTGGTCCTGTGACAAAAGCAAATACCAGAAAACTGTACAAGAACTTCACATTGTAAAAAATTAGTTCTTCAGCACAGTTCAGAACTGCAGCGTTTTAATCTTTTATTTTGTTAAACTACGTGGTGATACTGAGAAATGCCTTAGTGCAATAGATGGTCACTTATGTAAATGTTTTTATACTTTTAACATTTGTTCCTGAAAGTAAAAGATCAAGTTAATTTAGAATAAAATACATTTTAGTTAGTGTGTGCCTTTAATCTTGATATTTATACCTGCTGACTATAGGGAAATTCTAGAGTACTGCTTTTGATACTGTTCAGACACCCCAAGATACTGTTGGTGACGACCCTCTTTCCAAAATGTTGCCACTTCTGAAAGGAGTGTTGCTGACAATGGAAATGCCAAACAACCACATGCTGAACATCAGCATACTGCTGCTGCCTTGGGTGTTTGTGGGCAGGAATTCCACACAGACAGGGAGTCCCAGCCTGCAGCTGCTGCATGGTAGCAACCCACTTTTGTATGACCAAGCTGTGCCATAATGGGCAGGGGGTGTCCGTTATGCAGGAGCTGTGGCCTGTTAGAGGTAGATGATAGACGTTCAAGTTGCCAGCAGTGGCTTGCCTACAAGAGGCAATGGCTCCTAATTACTGGCTCCTGATGAGTTTAGACTGATCAGGAAGTGGAGCTCCATTTAACTTTCATGGAAGAATCCAGTTTGACTTGCTTGGCAAATCATCAGATATGCATTATTTTATGCTGTGTATAATTGCTATCCTCTTCCCCCGAGTTTGAAACCTGTCCATCTGCTTCTCTTCCTCTTTGGGCTCTGAATATCAGAAGAGTTGCCATAACTTCTGGGTTGCTTTTATGCTAGACTCACTTTGTTGCAGCAGTTTGTAAATACCTCCATTGCTAATCTCCCAGATGACTACTCGCTTTTAATTTGTCTTTTATAATTTTGTCTTTATGGCAATAAAGAGTAGGCCCAGTCTTTGTGCTGCCCTCACAAATGACCCATAACATATTATGCCTCTATAGTATAACGCAACCACAGATAAGGGCCTCTTTTCTGATGCCTGGGTGAATTCTAGTTGATCCATCAGCTGAAGCAAAGTGGTTAACAGCTTTGAACAATTATTAGTGTTTAACAAAATATGTGCTTCTATAGTAATGTTCTTCAAATTAAGCTATTAAAGCGGGATGGAAATTGGCTTAGTCTTTGACATGTCCTCATAGTATTGATGTCTGAGCACTATGAAATGAATCACAGCTTTTAGTAGAAAAGGAAATGCTTTTTAACATGTGGACATTTCAGATGTCATTGTTCAGGAGTGGATACAGAGCTTAATAACACTTCATTAAATTGCTGACTGGAAAAGATCAGAATTCTTAAAATACTACTTGAAGAAATTTGTTTGGTTTCAACATGTACTCCATAATCTCTTTCATTATGATATCTTTTCTAATTAGACTTTAATTTCAGTTTTGCAAATCAGGTGTTTAGAATGACCCTAGGCATAAAGTTGTAGAAATTTGTGTTTGAAGTCTTCCTGGTTTTAGTATATTATCGGATGACTAGTATGGCAAATATAGGGCATCATTACAAGAGCCTTTTTAACATAGTGTATGCATTTATTTATCTGCATGTAGAGTTACTAGTATTATGGGGAAACAGCTTCATAGTCAATATGAAGATCTGTTTTGTGGTTAAATCATTTATCTGTCCCCTCAAGTATGACAAGATACCAGATTTTCAGCATTTGCTCCGACTTGAGAAAGATACATCTTTTTTTCAGCACTGAGACGTAGTTTTTGGTGGAATAATTTATGTAAAGATAAATATTTTAAGATTTTTTTTAACACCTATAGTTTTTTGCTATATTTTAGTAAGACAATAACATTTTTCAAACTGATGTAAATCGAATCAAAATAGCATGTATAATTTATATTCTAATTAAGTTAGAGTATTAATGGATCATGCTACACAAGAACAAGTAAATAGGTTAAGTAATGTTTGTTCGAGATAACTTCAGTATAAGAATTGAGCTATTTAACCCTTCTCCTCTCTCTATATAATCTAATTTGTTGTCCATATTGGATAAATAAACTAACTGAAAGTAAATATACGTGTACTAAAGTTTATGTGCACTGATCAGTTGCTCTAGTTGGGGTCTTTTTTGTCTGGTTCATGGTTTAAGTCCAAACATTGGTTCCACGAGAAGGGGCCCAAAAACCGTTGTCTTGGCTCCTCGTTTATCAGGGCAATGCTGCTGGAGAAAGGGAGGTGGAGACAGGCAGTAGCTGTGTAATCAAGTGTCCAGGCCCAGGAGTGGTGCCAAAGCTGGTGTCTGCTCTCATTCTCACTGCTCCTCCTGCTCTGCCTCTGAGCCAATGCATCAGATGCACACGAAAGCCCACGTTCCTCTGTGTGTTTGATCTCTTTACATTGCTTCCTTAATGTCAGACGACAGGAAACCTCTGTTAGCTGAGTTGTACAGTCTGGCCTTTAGCAATTTTCTGGGTCACTGCATCTGCATTTAAAAGTTAAAATTAAAAATATTAAAGATTGATGTTATGTATCTTGGAACTTTTGCTAATATCATGCGATCATATTCTCTGGGTTTCTTCACAAGTGATCACATATATTTGTTTTGGTTAGTTTTTATTAAAGCATAGGATGTTCCAAAATGGGTATTTTCACTGTGATAAAATGAATTTAAACATATATGAGTAACTAGACTAAAATGAATTGCTTAAGCTTATCTTAAAACCTATCACTTAGAAATTGCAAGAGTTTAAATAACTTTTTTTTCTGTGCTAAATTCTGGAAATGCAGTCAGGGTACTTGCCCATTTGCAATTCTTGCAGTATTTCAAAGCTTTGCTGTTTTCAAACACATTTCTCTCTTGCATTTTACTTGTAATACATGGTTACCGTAGATTTCTCCCTAGAAAATAGAACTGAAATACCTTCTGTTAGCTTAAATACAAGGTAGACTCTGAGGTCAGGATAGGTGTAGTTCTTATAATATAGCTTAAGAGAAATTGTGAAATCCTTTGTAATTTTTACCTTGATCAACTAATGTATGAAGAGAACAAAATACTTTAAGTTCAGCAAGAATTTAACCGTTGTTAAGATTTTTTCCATCAAATCAGTTCAGGTGTTATTTTAGGCTTGTTAATGGCTATTGTAATTTATGCAATCCAGCTATAACCTGAAAAATCTGATAGTGAATGTTGTTTAATGTTCTCTGCTAAACTTTTGCTGCCAATTATTGGTAATGTTTCTATACTTTTCAGTTAATTTCTGATTCTTTCATCTTTTGTTATGAGAAAGGATTATTTGACGCCCTTAATGTTAAGAAATTTATAATGAAAATAATTTTTTAGAGCCAACCTTTGTTTGTGTCTATCAGCACTGGGTAGAGCATTTGAGGGAAAATATATTTTTATAGGGTGAATGTTACGTTTTTTGAGCTTTTAATAATTATTAGGCACTAATACAGCAGTTTTTAACTAATTTCAAATTGTCTTAAAGGAACCCAGCCAGAATGGACCTCTTTTTACTGAGTTAAAGTTCTACATGCGAGCTGCTAAGCCAGATGAAAGTAAGCAGTCTATTAAAATGTTTTTAATGATCTACAAGCATTTAGGAAAGTAGAGCCTACAGGGGTAAGGTCAAACTTTAAGAGAATCTGTTTAGGTAATTTTAAAAATTATTTTTGAATTATTGAAATCTGATTCAGATGTAGTAAAATTAGGGTATTTGGTAAGATGTTGCTTATAGTTGTGTTGATGGTATTGTCTAAACTGAAATGTCAGTTGCATCTCTGTCCCTACAATGGGTGCATCATCAAATTTCCAGTGTACTTTGCATACAACCTTCCATTAAATAAGCAGCTCACATGTATGCAGAAACTGTTAGCGATGTGAGTACTCCCTTCTGATGTAAGCCTCTACTGCTGCAAATTCATTAACTTACCTTTATTTGTATTTTCAGTTCAGAGTTGGACTAAGTCCCATAAACTGAAATACTTAGGTGTACCAAGATATTGGGGTTCCGGCTTACATGCAAAAAATGGAAACAGGTGAATATTCTTTTGTTGGCATATACTGGGATTTGTGTCATCCATAACCACTGTCCCCTTTAGCCTGATTACTTTATAAGATGTATTTTCCACCTATCTTAATTTCTGCTACAGAGTTTCATGTTTATAACAGTGTGTGTTTACTGAATAGGTACGTTTATCTCATTTATCACATTTTTACTCTGTGTCTATTGTGTTCTTTGTGAATTAGTTTTCATTTGTCTCCAGCATTGCTGTAACACAGCCATACTATATGTATGTGGTTTAGCAGCATTCATATTTAAATTAAAATTCTAATGTATAAATCCTTGAATAATATGACTACCTTTAAAGTTTTTCTTCTGGTGTGATGTGCACTTAAAGAGTATTTTCACTCACACATATCTAAATCTTTTATTTTCCCTAGGGATTTTTTTTTTTTTACTTAATCTGTGAGCTAAAATAATCGCTAGTTAAGTTTGTCTTCAGTCTAGGTATAGTTTTTAGTATTGTTCTATGTCATGAAGGGGTTTTGCTACTTGAATGTTATGTCTTAATATAACAGTACTTGATTCCTTGTGGGCTTTCCCTAAACAGCTGTGCTGCAAAGGAGTTTTAGTAGTTCTCTGGCAGCTTATAGTAGGTCAGGGTACTTGTTATACTTGCATAAGTAGCCAGGAATAAACAGTCCTTTAGATGGACAAACTTTTGACTAGCTAATGTAAAAAAGTTAAGAATTGATGTCCAATATTAAAAAAAAGTTAAGTATTTCACACATACTTGTTTTCCATGTATCTGCAGTTTATCTTTTGAGTGAAATGTTTTAAGTCAGTAATTTGTACAATTAACAGATAGATAAACTACTTTGCTAAGTACAATTCAGTAAGTTTCCTGGTTTGTTTTGTTTTCCTTGAATTTAGTTACCGATTTATGATAATGGACCGATTTGGCAGAGATCTTCAGAAAATGTTTGAAGAGAATGCAAAGCTATTTCCCCATAAAACTGTACTACAATTAGGCTTGAGAATAGTAAGTTGAAAAAATATATTTTTACAATCTGCTTTCCCCATGTAAGTCTTTTGGTTAAATCACACTTTGTGCTGAGTACAGGTCCTCTGCTGGGTGGAGCTGGGTACTGCATTTATATGACTGCATTTTGTTTTGTTAGCTTGATATTCTGGAATACGTCCATGAGCATGAATATGTGCATGGAGACATCAAGGCATCAAACCTTCTTATGAGTTACAAGAACCCTAATCAGGTATTTCTGATGCATTTTATTTCTCATGTTTAAACTTTCTATTTGACAACACAAGTGCTTTGAACCTGTGAAATCTAGCAGAAGCTCATTTTTAAGAATGTATATGGTAACATTATTTCTGCTTGACATTTGTATCTAGTTAATATTCTATGATTTTTTTTTTTATGCATTTTGCTGGACAGTTATCAAATTGACTGTTTGGCCTAAATAATATTCTAGAGAAATTCTCAAGATTAAAAAAAAATGATTCACAAATAGGTGTTTGCAGGTGGAAGCTTAAAATTATATAGTACAGTGGTAAATTATGTTTGCCTGTCTGCATTATTACCTCATTCCTTCGTTCAAGAAATCCATCAGGTAAGTGTTCTGTTACTTGGAAAAATTGGTTTTTAAAGTGTTGATTGTTCCACTTGATTTATGGAAGTCTTTCATTTTTCTGCATTTTTAACTCTCTTTACTATTCAAACTGCATATTAGAGTTACAGAATTATGTATGTCATCTGGCCCAAGTGTTTTAGCTCATGAAATAATAAAATAATCTCAGTTCTCTTAAAGTAACTGTGGTGTTAGTGAGAAGTCATAGTCCCTAGTTATGTTCAAATGGGACAGCAGACTTTAAAGAGGGTAGGACAGTAAGTGTATCTATAATTCTATAGCTCTTTTCTTTTAATTTTTTTTTTTATTTAATCTTACTGGTAGTAACTAACTGTTTTACTGTACTTGTCCTCTGCATCAGCAAGAAATTACTTCCAGATCAGACTGCTATATGGAAAATAACAAAGTCTAGCTGATGTTTTCAAATCATGTGTAGTAATCTCAATAAATCACTGAGACAGGATTATTTAAAGTCAAAAACCTCACTGTTTTTAATACTTTTTAAGAAGTTATGAGCATGGTCAGGAGTTACATTTTTTTTTGCGTATTTTTTGTATTTATTCTTTGTGGAAAACACTAGGTGTACTTGGTGGATTACGGACTTGCCTACCGATACTGTCCTGAAGGAGTTCACAAAGTATATAAAGAAGATCCTAAAAGGTGTCATGATGGAACTATTGAATATACCAGTATTGATGCACACAAGGGTGTGGGTAAGGATGTAAAACTGTTCTTAGCAATAGGCATTTGTGCATCCTTTTTATAAATACAGAAACTTTATTTGCTGTGTTGAGTTTTGTAAACAATCAGTTTTCTGAATCTATAAAAATATTTTTTTCTTCTCTGTGGACTATGCTGGCATTTTTATTTTTTTTCCGTTTACTAACTTTTACTTTGGTATTAATTTACTGCATTTTTAATGTAATTTTCTTAAATTTAGATCCTTAATTTATAAAAATTGTTCAGATGTTTAGTGTATTGCTTTTTATTCACTGAGTAGAAATGGAATGGTGCTTATGAGGTCGTGATAGAAAAATAGGCCCTGTCTTCAGGAGATAGATAGTTCCTGTTATCAATGTGAACATTATTCCTTTATTTTTGGCAAAGATGCACAATATTCTTTATCTTGTTTATAGCTTAATATTTAGAAGATTTTTAAACAAAGCTTCATTTACTTATGAAATAGTATTTCATAATTGTGAATTATTAATTATGAAATATTAATTCATAATTATGCCTGTAGTCACTGAACATCAAAAGGCAAGAAATGAGAAAAGGTTGAACTTGATGGGTCTAGGTCTGATTAAACATTAAGATTTTATAGTGAATTTACTTTCATTCTTAAATTTGGTTTAATTAGCATAAAAGTGTGTCCTGCGAAAATATTAGTTGTTGAAAATTATTTACTTCAGGGTGAACTGTTGCACCTGTGCTTAAACTGAAAATGGACAAAGATGATTTGATTTGCCCATTTAAAGTGTAGTCTGTGGTGAATTTACATGTAGGTAGTTTGGTTTTTTTGGCGTGGGTTGTTTTTTGGTTTTTTTTTTTGGTTGTTTGTTGTTTTTTTTTTTTGCAACGCTTAGTGATCTGATCTGTTATTGTCCTCTGTTCAGTTTTCAGGCCACAAAATATTTCAGCATGGCGGAATATTTTTTTCAGGAGGTGGGGTTTCAGCACTATTACCTTTTTATAGAAGGGAAGTAAAAACTGTTTTGAACAGAAAGTCAATCACTTCACTAACTTGCTCTATTTTTTCCTACTCTGAGTACTTAAATAGCTTCCCAAATTGGGATAACTGCAGCATGTCATGGCCTTGAGTAGAAGAAAAAGATTGATAATGGACTTGAAAATTTAGTCTTCCAGATGTAGGAACCATATTTTTCCTTCCTTGCTTTCACCCTGAAATAAATAACACATACAGTAGTGTTACGTTGTTAGCATTAGCTTTCTTTTGTCTTAACATATTTACAAATTTTAACTGTTGCTAAACTGCGTGTGGTTTTTTTTGTTAGCTGCTCTTACAGATCTTTTTTTGTGTGTGCATATGTATTTAGCACCATCGAGACGTGGTGATCTGGAGATCTTGGGTTACTGTATGATTCATTGGCTTAGTGGCCATCTACCATGGGAGGATAATTTGAAAGATCCAAATTTTGTCAGAGACTCAAAAATCAGGTGAGAAACTACTTGTTTTCTTTCCCTTTCGAAATTGAAAGGAGGAGTGAAAATGTGTTAGTGTAGAAATGCTTTGTACTTTCAGTATGTTCCCTTTTGGCAAGTAGGCTACTGGTTTGTATACCCCTCCCCTCAGTTTCCCTTCATCGTGTTTAATATATCTTTAGCTTGCAAGTCAACTTTACTTGTGCTGTACTGCTGACTTCTTTTGCATATATCAGATGCTTATTTATCCACCACAGTATTGTCACTTTAGAATACTGCCATGGTTAAGCCAAAAAGCACTCTTATCAGTATGCAGGTAACCAGTAGTCCTGCTTTACAGAAAAAGAAGCATGGAGTATGAGTAGCCTTTCTAACACCATGCTGTGAAGTCAGTGGCAGAGATGGGAGTGAAAGATGGATCTTAAATGTCTTTGAGCATCATTCTGGCTAGAGGACTACTAATGTGGGGGTTTTTAGTTATTTTTTGTCCCTCTCCCTGTTAGATTCCTTTGTCTTCCCCTCACCCCCTCTCAACCCTCTCTTGTCAAATATGTAATATGAAGAAAGCTGTAACAGCACATCAGTTTCCGTTTCAGTCTCATTACCAAGTATTTGTTACCTGTCTTCCTTATATCTACTTTTAACACTTTGGCCTCCATCAAAGTTAGCGAAAGCCTCCTCCTTTCCCCCAGTTATTATTTTGGCAGGGGATCTGCTGTGAATAATATCACCTAAGAAAAAGAGTCCTCTGGGAGGAAGAGGTGAGAGAGCATTGGTATGGGAGGGTTTAAAATGGACCAGTTCTTTTCTTTCAGTCTTCTGCTTGCTTGCTTTTATAAGAATCAAAAACTGCTAAACAAAATTTTACCATATTTCAGATAGCCTTTCTGGCATTCATCAGGTTCTCAAATGTACGACAGTCCTAAAGATGGCTGTACTGAGCCATATAAAAGGTTAATCTTTTAGTATTTCCTGTGTCTGACAGTGGTCCAAGCCACCTACTTAGGAAGCTTATCAGAATGGGGCAACATTCAATCTTTGAAAGAAACAATAGCTTTTGAATATTTTTTTTTTTTTTTCAGATGTAGAGACAATATTTCAATTTTGATGGACAAATGCTTTCCTGGGAAAAATAAACCAGGTAAGAGGAACTATTTTAAATTAAAATACTTTGGTTTTTACCAGGTGGCAAGCATTCTCTAATAACTTGTTTTAATGTCCCTTTTCTCTAAAATAATAAAATTCATCAGTCTGTTTGGGGGCTATCTCCAAATCGCAGACAACTTTAGACAATGGCTAGAAACTCTGAAATTCATATTTGTGTATTGAGTGCGGAGGGCTGTGCTACTCCGTATTCAAATAAAAACAGATCAGTTGCTGCAAAAGGTAGGGAGTTATCAGACTGTTAGCAGCTTTTTTTGCTGAGAGGTGTGTCTCAGGCATTGTACTCTTGTTTACTTAAGTTTGTACCTATTTTTATTCTTACTTTTATCAGCCACAAAATGTCATGAATTAGATTGCTGATTAAAAGAAGTTTAGACTTTTCATTGTGGCTGCAGTTATATAAACTGTAGACACACTGTTGCTTCTGACTAAAGACAGTATTAAGTATTTGCAACTATGAGATGTGTAAATTGGTTTTGCACAACTGAACTTCAGAGATTCAAAATACAAAGTAATGCAAACTAGAAGTGTTGGTTATTTCTATTTGGCATTGGCAAATTGCTGAGCAGATTTATTTTTTTTTTTAAATCTGACTCTATTAGAAATACACTTTCTTGGGATCTTAAACTTAAGATTTAATTATTTCCAGCTACTCCTGGTGATCAGAAGAGAGTTTTTTCTGTCAAGTGTAACTTGTCTTTTTTTTCAGTGGTCAGTTATTTCATGGTGTCTTTTTTTATGTATGTTTCAGTCTTGAACTGGTGAATTTCAGAGATGACATTGAATTTCTTTTTCAACAAGTTTAAATATAGACATAAGAAATACCATGTAAGCAAGCATTCATTGGTGAAGATTGGCCTATTACATTTTTTATAACTGACTGTTTTCTTTATTGCAATGGACGCGTAAAAAAACAGTGATGCTGTCATCACTGGGTAATGAACCTTGGTATAATTTTTTTCAAAAACATGTTGTAGTAAAGTCATAATTATGAGTTTATAAATAACCATTTAAAAAATAGCTTAAGTAGTGCATGCATAATTCCAGACTCTTTTGTGGTAAAAGTGAATGATTAAAATGTTTTCAAATAGAAATTAATTGGAGGTACCATTTCTTTAGATGAAATAGCCAAATACATGGAAAAGGTGAAGCTACTGAGCTATGAAGAGAAACCCGTTTATCAGCATTTCCGAGAAATACTTCTGCAAGGTCTTAAGGCCATTGGGCAGAAAGATGATGGAGTGCTTGACTTTGGCTTGTCAGAGAATGGAGACTTGCAAACAAACGCCAAGCAAAAGGTTTTACTCTAAAAATTTATGTTAGCTTTTAACGCATTTTTTGAGCTAAGTAAGAGTTAAAGTGGTATTGGAAGTAGGTGATATAATTGCATCCAGTAGGAAATAAGCAAATAGTGAAATGTTTTTTTTATTAAGTCCTACTCTTAAGCATTATTTGTCCAATTTAACTTCAGTAATTGTTATTACAGCTTAATACAGAATTATGTTTATAGTTGTATTTTCATAATAGATAATACCTTGGATAACAGAATGTCTATGTGTAGTTGTAATGGCATTGGAACAGGTGAACATTCAGTTAACTTACTGTCCTTAAATTGGTAAAACTCCAGATGGGTCAAAATACATTTAAGGTAAAATAAGTCTAGTTTTTGTTTTGTATCAGTTTCCTTTCTGTGACTAGTTCAAAGCTTAGTTGTAAGTATACATCTTTATGCCAAGTATTTGATTCTGGAATTCACATATTGAATTCACTGTGATCTAATATGTTATTTATGAGTCTTAACTATAGTGGTAGGCTTAGAGGCATTTTATTCCTTGTATTTAAGAAGCCTTAAACTCTAGGTTTGAACTTCCATTTGAATACAGTGTAAGGACTTTTTAAGCCTTAGGGAAAGCATATGTTAAAACGGTTTATAATAACAATAAAAAATGGTCAAATAATGGAACAATAAATATTATCCCTTGCTTCAAACTGCATTTATTACTTGTTTACTTGCATTTGTTAATAACAGGTGGGCAGTTTATTGATTCCTGTAGCATGAACCAGGAAACTGAGAATTATAATACACCATAATAGTACAAGAATTCTGCCTGCTTACTAACACTATCAGCACTGTGTTGAAGATGGGCAAAAAGCACAAAAGAAAAAAAGCTGTAGGACTTTAAAGTCTTCTGAAGATATATGTTCACTTTTTCTTACATGTTGCCCAGTAAATACCACTTTGGCATAAATTTTACAGCCACAGTCTCTATACTAATATTTTCTGCTGAACTGAGTGTAAAGATCTGTCCAAAAGGAGTGTTCATTAGCATAAATTCTTCTGTTCCCCCTGTGGATAGACATGGCTTGAGACCTGTGTTTTGGGAAAAAAAACCCTGTCTATTTTTAATGGTTGGCTGGTTTCTTTGCTGAGTAAGTTGGCCTGCTGCAGAGCCAACATCTGTGACCTTTAACGTCCTTGTCCAGCAGGGATGGCTGGTGCACATTTCCAATGGAATAAAACTTCACAAAACTTCTTTCTTTAGACAATATCAATCCAAAAAACTCCCAAAGGGTGGGATAATACTCTTCCATAGGTTCTTACCTACTAGTGTCAATTAGGAATTAGGTTTCACATTGTGTCTCTTGCTTTTTTTTAGCTTTTTTATTTTTATTTTTTTTCACTTTGAGGAACTATATGCATGGTCAGCTTGCTCAGTTGTCACAAATGTGTTTAAGCACTTATCTAAAACAAGGAGTGTTACTGGCCTGTTTAAATAAGTGTTTTCAGCTGCCCACTTCATATTGCAGTGGACTTCATGCCAGCTACTGCTGGAGTGTCCAGACAGAATAAGATTGATTGCTTGAAATCTGGTTGACATAACCTGCTTGCTTTTGACCACATACCAGGACAGATGATTCTTCCATGTTGGATTTTCTAGGCCTTGTAAAAGCTGTGGTGGATGCAAGGGTATAACAGTAGATTGTGTCAGTCCTCCTTCCAAGGGCGTATTTTGCACTACTTTGAATGTAAGAATGAATGGAAAGAGGGCCTTCAGCAGGACATCTCCCTTCCCAGAATATATGTTTGGGAATTCGTCCTCCTAGGTTTTTCTTCATAGGTTGTCAGCCATTAATGAAAGTCTAGGAGAATAATTCTAGTTGAGAATAGCCAGACACTTAGATACATAGAGGAAGAAAGGAAGAACATAGAATGCTAATTAAAATTTTGTATACTTTCAGCTGTGATAGGAAGCTCAACTTGATGACTATTTTAAAGATAAGCTCCAAATTCCAAACTCTGTTAGAAGTTGTGTTCCATAAAGATATTTCCCAGTGATCAGTAGCATCTTGCCTCTGAAAAACCAGTATCTTCTAGCACGTGCAGCATTTATTTTGGTGTGCTTAGTATCTAATTTGGAAAAGAAAAATGCAGTCTGGCATCCACCCTTGAGAAGATGGTGACCTCTAATATAAAGTATTTATGTCATTTTGGCTGTAGTGATCTTCTAATCACAACAGGTCTTAAGATACCTACTATTCAGTTCCTTTGGGGCAATCTACCAAAATACTTTCTTAAAACAGTGTTATTTGGTGTTCTGAAGATATACTATTTCATAGCAAGGAGACAATATTTCTAGCTTCTGTGCAAATAAATTCTTAGAATGCAGGATTCTCCAGTGCTTTCAGGTTGAAGAGCTAATTGAGCCATGATGCGCATTATATGTTGTATATAAGAATGGTGGTTCTGCAATCTCAGTCACTCTCCAGTACTGGTATCCAGCTAAAACAGATGTCTGCTATATTAAAAGTTAACATTTTATTTTCTGTATCATGATTCAAGTTTCCCCAGATGTGTAAGTAAATTAAACACAGTCCACAGCTCTGCTGGAGGATTTTGTTTTGTTTTCTGTATAGTAGATGCATGTTGGTTTCTGTGTGTGGTATTTTTTAATAGTTCTAGCAAACCAAGAAGCTAACAGTACCATGTGTTGAAGGAAATATCTGGAGCTCTTGACTAAATTATTTAGGGTAAGGACCACATGTTACTTTTGTTTAGTGATAAGGAGTTGCTGGGAAATATTGGGAGCAAACTAAACTGGAAAAATATGGATCTTAGTGATTTGTGGTTCCTTCTAATGTTCAGCTTCAGATGCGCAGGTGTTGCTTTTGTCAGATGAATGCTGCCTGATTTCTACTGCTATGTAATTCACCTGCATCAAGATTAAGAAACCACTTTTTATTAAATAAGCTTGGAAACAAGATAAATGTATTTTGCTTTTGTGTAGCATGTATTGGATATCTGTTTTTCTGATGAGCATTTAAAATGTTTTCTAGTACAATTGGGAGGAATGCATTATCTCTCATATAAAAGCAGTACAGTGCTGAAATAGTCCTCCTTAATTTTGGTCGGAATGAACAAAAGTGTCTGTGTTTATTCCTGCCTAATGCATCACAAATCTGCTGACATGCTAACCTTGGAGTCTTGGCTGGCGGTAATCAGGCCTGTGCACCGGCAGGAAAGATGTACCTAATGCACTCCATCAGTGCAGTTTGCATATGGAAGTTCTCACAGGGGAGCTGCCCTGTGCCAGCTGAGGGTTACCTGCCCACTGCAGTTATTGTATGTAATTATCGAACCAATCTGTTCAGCCCAGCAGGGTTTAGATGGTAATCATGAAGCAACACTTTGGAAAGGAAAGATGTAATGCACTCTCCCCTTCTCTTATGAGCTATGTGAAGTTGTAGCCACTTTTAAAGCTGTATTAGTAAAGCTTTAGTCTCACACAATTAAAAAAATAAAAAGGGAAAGGTAAACTGTTCCAGTGTTCATCAAAGTTATCATCTGTTTCTGATACAGATACAGGTCAACTCATTCTTTGCAAAAATCAAATGGCTTTAAAAAAATAATCTTTCCATAACCACATTAAAAATACTTTGCAATAGTAAGATTAATTGTAATACACAGATAATAACATTTCTATCCATTTAGAGGTTTTACGATAATGTACCTTGAATGGAGTTCAGATTTCCCAAGTACCTCTCTTTGGAACAGAACCCATAGTTGCTATTAGAAAAAAATAATAATGTACTGGCAGTGGGTGTTAGCTACTTTTAAGCTGTGCAAAGAAAGCTTTAAGAAGCAAGGATTCAGATAAACTCGAATTTAATGAAGTGTAATTGCTTTTAAAAAAGCAATTAACATCAACTTTGGGTAAAATGTTTTTCTGTGTTGTTTAAGATTTTTCAGATTGCTCCTTTTGTAATAGTTATTCAATGTAAATAAAAAAAATAGGGTTTGATCATAAAAGTTCTGTTTCCATACATTAAAATTTCAACTCTAATGTGATCTGCAGATAAGGGAATTGAAGCTTTACGTTGTCTATTGCCTAGTATTCTTGCATTAATACATGAATTTTTTTTCTACAACTGGAGACATTTTATAATGTGGGAAGAAATAATGCTTAGAATTGGGGAATACCTTGTGAGGATATTTTCTACTTTGTTTGTTTTTTTCTCCTCTTGAGTTTAGTTGACCCTTTTTTTTTTTTCTCCAGAAAAAAAGAAAGGCAGCAGCTGCCACCAATGAGAGCACTGAAGCAGAAATGGAAGATACAGGAAGTCCAGAAAAAAAGAAACGTACTTCTTCTAGTAAGTCAACTGATCGTTCTCCCAGTTACATGTACTGGTGTGGTAGGTTAACCCTGCCTAAAGGCCACATTCCCACCCAGCCACTTGCTCCCCTCCTCAGCGGGACAGGAGAAATTAGGATGAGAAAACTCATGGGTCGATATGAAGATGGGGAAATTGCTTAGCACTTATTGTTGCAGACAAAACAGACTCAATTTAGGGAAAACTAATTCAATTTATTGGCAATTAAAATAAATCTGGGTAGTGACAAAGGTAAACGTTAAACCAAAATCTTTCCTTCCCCTTCTCCCAAGTTCAACTTCCTTACTTCTAGACTCTTCTGCCCACTCCCTGGGTGGTGCAGGATCATGGAGTAGAAGTGTGTTGTGGTCAGTACATAGCATTTTCTCCTTTCTCCTCATGCTTCCCCTGCTCCAGTGTGGGCTCTCTCTCTTGGGCTGCAGTCCTTCAGGGAAACAAACCTGCTCCAATTCCTTCAGGAAATATCAGTCTGATCCAATGTGGATTCTCCCATGAGTGGCAGGGAATATCTGCTCCATCCTGGGTCCTCCATGAGCTACACGGAATATCTGCTCCAGTGCTGTGGATGTTCCCTCTGCTGTTTTTTCACTCTCCTTCCTGTACCACTACCCTGCCTGTTCAGTGGTTTCTGCCTTCTTTTAAATGTTTTCATGGAGGTCCCACAAACAAGCTGGACTCAACTTTGGCCTATAGTTTGGATTCAGCTGGAATGGGCCGTCAGGCAAAGGACAGCACCTGGCCTCTTCCCAAAGAGGCCACCTCTGTAGCTGACCCCAGCTTAACAAAACCCTCCTACATGGCCACATATACCCAATACATCCATTCACCTTTAGGAGTTCAAGTGCTTTTTATCTTTCATAATTTCTTTTTAGATTAATAATAATTAAATTGAATCATTTAAACTTTTTGTGTAAGAAATGTATACTCTCCAATTTTGATATGCTAGGTGATAAAAATTGGTGGTTGCACCCCTGTTCTTTTGCCGTCATTTATTCTCTCTTCCATTCTCATTTTTGTCCTCCTGTATTGTCCAATTCACTGTTAGAATATGCTGACTCCTCAAGGCTTCTTCATCACGGTGTGTTAAAGCCAGGCGCTAACAGCAGCAGCTTCCAAAACCAACTGTAATTAAAGTTGAGGAAAGGATCAGTTATAAGGACAGAAAGTGCTGATGCTACATTTCAGATAATTTGGCTTAGTTTCAGTGTTGTCTGGAAAAAGTCATGAACAGGTAGATAAAGAAGGATTATTTTAAGTCCAAGATCAAAAATCTTTAGTACATCTGTATAGGGTAAGCTTATTGGTGAGTGTCCAATCAAACTGTTTTCCAGATTTAACCTCCTAACTCCTTCATGTGAATTGAATTCAAGTAATTGCGAAGATATCTTTCCTAAAGAAATTTTTATTTAGACTTAAGAAAAGACCATATGTTGTCCCTGGTGAAGTAGTCTGAAAATAATATAACAGTAGCACTGGAGTCTACTCTAAAATAAATCCTCTTTTTTAAAAAAAGTTTTGAAGGACTATGGCAGGATGGAAAATGTAACATTTCAAACACTGTAATATTATTGGTAAACTATGAGTAAATATACCAGGATAAATCCAAACGGTGTGAGATAAATAGCAGTAATTAAGCTAATGTTCATAGAATGGTTTGGGTTGGAAGACACCTTAAAGATCATCCAGTTCCAACCCCCCTGCTGTGGGCAGGGACACCTCCCACTAGACCAGGTTGCTCAAAGCCTCATCCAGCCTGGCCTTGAGCACCTCCAGGGAAGGAGCATCCACAGCTTCTCTGGGCAGCCTGTTCCGGTGTCTCACCACCCTCACAGTAAAGCATTTCTTCCTGATACCTTATCTGAATCTACCCTCTTCCAGTTCAAAGCTGTTACCCCTCATCCTATCACTACATGGCCTTGTAACAAGTCCATCCCCAGCTTTCTTGTAGGCCCCAAGTGTTATCCCAGAAAGTGACACTGCTCTGTTCATTTTCAGCTGTTCATATTATAGAATTTTGATCATTAAAATCAGTGATTATTTCTCTTTTGCCTTTTGAATTGTTGACTTCAATTTATTATGGATTTTCTTGTCTGTTAGGGGCTGAAAAAGTGTTAATTAGATTATACTTTCTTTCAAGGTAGTACAATTATCTGATATGATACTAATGTTGATTCATAGTTTTAGCATTTTAGATTAGATTTAAGACTTTCTAACAAAATATTTAATACAGCTGTTTTTTGGTTGTGATTTGATACACTTTTTTTTTTCTGGGATTGTAGATTGAAATTCTCATAGATAGAGGTGAAAAAGGAACTTGAGGCATTGCGATTCCAGTGGTAGCATCAGTCTAAGTAAAGCTATTTGGGAGGCTATATATATTTTCAGCATCTAATGGATAAAATGAGTGATGGACATAAGCTTAAATTTAAACCTTCTCTTGCTAAGTCAACAGAGTTACAGGTGAAGTGCTTCTAATTTCACTTCTTTATGCTACCCAATTTAATGAATACCAAGTGGGGGCAGTATATCAAACAGTTTCAGGTAAAAAGTGATACGTGTATTTACTCGTTTTGTTGTCTCCAAATTTGGAATTAAGAACTTTACCACTTATTACATGATTCATCAATCTTTGTTGAAGGAAAGGGCAACTGTTTCATAATCTTATGATTTTGATGCTTTGGATAAATTGAATATAGCTGATTATTATAGAAATACTTAAAACCATTTCCAATTCTGACTAGTTTTGTTACTATGGACATGTTTCTCTATTACGTGTTTAATCCTGTGACTAAAAAAATATCCCGAACTTTACTGTCCAGTAAAATGGATCATTTCTTTATATCTCTTAATTGTAGAAATTGAAGTTTAGTCATACAGGAACATTGTCTTTTGAAAAACAGAATTTCAGGAAGCCCTCAAGTAACAAGCTGTGTTGTGCTTCCAAAAGAAGATGCACAAAATTTTGTGGAATTCTTAAATTGTCTTTTATTGAAATTAGCATGTTGGCAGTTTCCTTTTTCTTGCCTGAGATAACTGGACCCCATATGCCTTCCTGGAAGCTGGAATTTTAAGAGGTTTCCTTTTTAAGGTAATATGGATGATGCTGAAGTATTATATTAGTCAATGTCTCTCCACCAGGAAAAATGCTATCAGAGGAGATGATTTCTATTTAAGTGAAAAGTGTTTTTTTCACACTGTTACAGTTCCCTTTTCAGTATTAGCTGCCTTTCATGTATGATAGTAAAATAGACAGGCTTATAAGTGATGATACTGTTAGAGCAGAATACCAAACATTGTCATGCACTGTATGTATCCACACTTCTTCAGGGGTGTACTGTATAATATTAATAGGACTAATATGCTTATTTTTAATCAGTTTGTATGAAATAGGCAGACACTATGGGGAATTTTGGTGAAAATGGCATAAATGCATAAACGAAAAAAATAAGAATTTCAGAATTTGTAGATAATTCTAGGTTCAAAGCTACCTCTACCAATAGAGATAAAACCTCTACCACTCATAGTCTTCTTTAATCTTGGGGTTGATGAAGATTGGGTTATAGAAATACAGACTTTTTTTTAGAATAGCATTTTTTACACCTTTTTTAAAAAAAAATATTGGGGTTTATTAATTGGGACAGTATAGAGAGAAATATTGAAGTCGATGTGACAATAAAAGTACTGTTTTGGGCTTTTTTTAACATACTTTTTTGATAGTACTGCTAGGGGTAGGAGTTGTGCATGTTTGTAATCCTGGATAGCGTCTAGTGTGGCGAAACCTTAATGGGTCTTTAGTTACTCCTACAGTATAAATAAAGAACTATGTGAACAGCTCCAATATGGAAACAGTCATACTGACGGATTGGGTAGAAGGCATTTCAAAATGGAGGTTTAATAGTATTTCTCAATTAATAGGTACTTAGCTTTATGTTTATTTATATTGCATGTCTTTGCATAAATCAGTATCTGCATTATTGTCTTAGAAGTCTATTTTTTTCCTTATCCAAGCAAGATTTATTACTTAATGCTGGACTGAATCTATACTTAGGCTTAGTGTTGTACTTAGAGAATTACTGGGCTTGTCATCAAGCATTAGGGGAGAGCAAATCACATGGTATTTTTGAGCTTGTTTATGGTGCCACTTGTTACTACTCCACACCAATGCCCACATTATAGGTGATTTTTGCATCTTAATTTTATACCCTAATACAAACATTTTCAGCAAAACCTGTATTGTACAATAGTTGTAATTGTTATTCATCTTTTCCTTCTTGTGATGGATTTGGTGTTGGCTATTATCTGTAACAGACTCCAGGAGTAAGCAGGTACTAGTCGTAGAACAGTGTATCTGTCTCTGTGGCTGGTCACCGAAAGATCCATCCCTTTCTCTGCCATTCTTAATCTTCCTTTTCCTTGCCTCAGGAATGCTGCAAGTTAAAAACATGAGACTTAAGGTGATCTGGTTTTAGAAGTTAAAAGTATGTGCTGCTATGTTGTATCTAGAAATTATCAGGAAGATTTGGGTTTTCAGAGCAGAGAAATACTGCTCTCAGTTGTCAGAAATACTGACAAATTTTGCATTAAGTTTATTCAAAGATGACACGAAGTGATCTGTCTTTCTATGGCCTGCCCCAAAATTGTTTGAGGAACTTCAAAAGCTATTTGAATTGGAAGAGGCGGGCTAGGAGGTGATTTCTAAGTATAAATATCCTTAAATATTATGGGTAGGAAGGTTAAAATAAATTAAATATAAAACAAATATATTTGTGGTTCTTCCTGAATAATGGTTTTACTTGGCAATTTGCAGGTGACATTGACTGAGAAGAACCTTGAACACGTGCCGCTTGTAGTAATAAAGAGACAAAATTAATGTCTGAGATGTAAAGTACGAGAGTGTTCCTGTTTACTCCTGTGTCTGCTTGGAACACAGTTTTCTACTTAGTTTTCCTTTATATTTTAAGCTTATTTCTGTACAATTTCTTCAGAACACTTTTAGCACTTAAACACATTTCAAATGTAAATACATTTAAGTTCCTTTTTACACTTATTGGGACTTTCTTGTGTTTGCTGCTACTAAAAGATATTAAGTTGAAACAAAACAAAAAACCTTCTGAGGAAGATTTTCCATGAGATAGGGTTTTGTGTAATGACTTCACCTGTAGAACAAAATCATTTAAGAATAAAAGTGATGTCAGCTTTTTTGTTCTTCTATGACCTGAAGATGTATTGCAGTGGACTGAACAAGTGTTGCAATTCAAACTCAGATACAAATTTTGTAAGTCAAATTTTCTACAGGAGAGAAAAAAAGACTGTACTTCAGTGACTCAGATTTTTACAGGGAACTAACCTTTTTCAAGATTAGAAATAATATATTTGAATTAAACTTTATTCCTCCTGCAAATTGCTCTGTGGTGGAGAGGAGGGCTATTTCTAAACACATGCTGCATGTCACTACTGATTTAAGGTTGTATATGCAATTGTGGTTTGGAATGTCTTCAGTAGAGCAATTTTTACAAATCTAAGTAAATCAGTTTTGGTTTTATCTGGAACAATTTTATACTAAAATGTTTAAAAGAACACTCTTAGATTTTAAGTCATCTTTGGGAAATACACAGGCGTAAAGTTATCAGATAATACATTCTTGTGTCCTGATGTTTGTCTGTATTATTATACAGAAAAGTATTGGCTTCATTTGTTAAAGGAAACAGAGGATTTGGAAGAACAGAGTACCTAAAGCCAAGCCCCATCCACAACTCTACAAATTTTCTTCTTTCTCCTCCCCACCCTGCGAGCATATATTTCCTGGAATTCAAGTCCATGTTTCCATTCTTCATATTTCTGAATTTCTATACAGAGGAGAACAAGGCAACTAACCAAAACTACTTGTTGCCCCTGCGGTTGCTTCAACAGCTTTCAAAGTACTGAAAAGTTCTTGGTTGAGCAGTGTTACATTACAAGGTTTTATCAACTATGCAGGGCTTGTCAGAGGGCTACGTATTCTTCCTTATTTAATCCTCAAAAGAAAAGTAGCTCTTCCTTGGCACCATATTCAAACTGCCCAAGCTGATTTGAGAATGGTCGACAAGTGTGATGCTTAACTCTTACTAAATGCTGCACAGCCTGGCTTCACGCCCCATTTGGTGTATGCAGCTGGAGTCTTTTCAGCTTCCAGTGCTGGCTTTTTTCCTTATTCCTTCCATATGTAAAAAACAATAGTAAGGCTTCCAGTCTCTTCCCTTTTCAGTTTGAGGATTGTAGAAGCCTTTTAAGAGACAGTTGAAGGGGAAAAAAAAAAAGCCTCCTAGGGGAGTCATCCACCAAAATGACTTTGTTATTTGATATGATCAAAGACAAAAGTGATACTGGGGTCAATGGAAGAATTTTGAAGAACTGACAGTCCTAAACTTGTCTCCTTTGGAAATTACAAGTCCACAATTAGTTATTAAATTAGTGACAAAACTTATTCTTGGATTAATTCATTGCACTAAGATCTGATACAGCGGCATGTGCAAGATCATATCTAGTTGACTATGGAGGGTTTTGTTAGGTCATTGGCCCTCTCATTCCTAGTTCATCACTTCCCAGCTTAACTGTGGCAATTTAGAACGTGTGGCATGAAGTTGCCATTAGTAAAGAAATGTCAGTTCTGTTGTAAGAGTGTCCTGCTGTGGTGCACTGAGTGGTACAGAAATGATGTCGTCTCGATGTAGAGACTAGTCTGAGAGAAACCACTTGAGAACTCTCCACCACATGGTCCAGCACTCCGGATTTATTGACCTTTGTTTCTTAAAGTGGTAAACATATAGCAAAGTGTGTGCAGGGGGTGGGGTGTATGCATCATCACACACATTAAATGATTGTGTTCTTTTTTAAGAAAGGAAACCTTGCTGTGTCTGATTAATGTACTTGACTGCATGTGCTTCTTTTGAGGGCGAAAGCTGTTAGCTGTGGTGTTTAACGATGATTACTACAAGACTAGTTGAAGAGCTTGCATAGACTAGAATTGCTGGAACTCTTTGGAAATCATTCAGACTGGCACGTGCTCAGACTTTGTCAGGTGTGAATTCAGCATAAGCAAGTGATGCAGTTGCTGCCCTGCAGCATGCCTGCTGCTAGATATTCTTCACTTACCTGATGTTTGCCTAGAGTATCTATGTAGGTCTGTTTTCCAATATTCTAGCCTATGACGTAACTTAGAAGTCACCATTAACACCTAAATCATACCTGATTTCATCTGCTGGTTATCTGTGTTTTCATGCTCAGAATATCTTACTGTCCCCATTCCCATCAAAGCAGGCAATTAAGTGGGAAACAGTGAGAAACTTGGGACTCTGGTGTCTGCTTATTTTTACCAAAGGAACCTTTGTCATTTTATAGAAACTGTCATTTTTAGACTCAGGTACAGTTTTATTTCTCTTACTTGTAAGACTTGTGTGTTTCTAAAAGAGTGTATGTAGAATCAGAAAACAAGGTGAGGAGGGACATCAGGAGGTGATCTGCCCCATACACCAGCCTATACACCAGGCTTGTCTATCTACATCTGTTAATCTTGATATATGCCAATATTTTCTTTTAAAACCTCTATGATTAAGATTCTAAAACATCCCTGGTCAGCACCACTTGTAATACTTAGCTATCCTTACTTGTAAAAAGAGTTTGATAAGGCAGAGTATTTTCTTTCGATAGTTCTATACCTCATATAAATTTCCCTTAAGTTTATTAGTTGTCCTATCTACTGTGGACATGAAAATTGCTCTCATGTTATGCAGCAACCTTTTGAACATTTGATGAGTACAAAAGGCTCCACCATCACATATCTTCTCATTTTTTCCTTTCTTCAGATAAACTAGTTAAATTCAGTTTTTTATATTTTCTTTTGTTAGAGAGCTAGAAACCATGATCATCACTTCCGATTTTTTTTTTTTTTTTGCTGTTTTTCTCAGGACTTTCTTGAAGGATAGAGCCCAAAACTATACACAGTATTGTGCTGGGTTTCTTTTGTAAAGTTGCTTTATAATACTGTTTACATGGAGAAAATCAGATATCACAGTCAACTTGTCTAATAATTCCTCTAGAGCCTGTGGGACTCTTTATGCCTCTGCTGAACTTTGTTCCACTCTCAAAACAAGCTGTGCAGTGACACCAGCTGGTTAATTTTTGCCTATATAATTCTTCCTCATTTAACTTGCTGTTTCAGTGTAATTCAGTTTAATCTGTTTTATAAAAACCCTCTCCCTTCCTTGTAATAGCTTTGTTTGTGTCCCCATTTGGTGCTGCCCACACAGGACTTCTGATTTCAGAAACAGGACGGACATTTCTGCCACAAGAGAAGTTTGTGGGGAGGGGGCAATATATGTGATCAGGATAACTAATTTTGAAAATGCAGACAAGCTTTTCAGTACAGAAGATCTGAAATACCCACAAACTTTGAATCTAAACATGGGTTGAGAGCAGTTGTTCTAACATAATTAACTCGATCAGATAATTTAAGAGAATATTCCTGCTGCTTAAGTTTGGAATTATGAATAAAAGAACCGTGACAAGAATTTTTTTTTTTTTTTCTTTTTGTTATGATTCACTTAGAGATTCTCCATGATCATGCAGAACTCATTAATGCAATAAAGATAAAGGAAAAGTCAGAGACAGGGTAGCTCTATTCTCCTGTTTGGTGTTACAGCCTGGGCAACTAGGAATAGGTAAGCTCTTACTGAATTAGGAATTAGTAACCTTCAGTTGCTTGTATTGTTTGTGATGACCATGAAGTGCTACATTCCTGAAATACAAATGTAAAAATCTGATTACCCATTTATTTTTTCTCTATAACCAAGCACCTGTAGTATTTCTTTACCTGGTGTCATCATTTTCAAATTGATGGTCTTTCTGATAATAGAACAAAAATTTTACCTGTCTTTGCAGCATTTGATTGTACAGTCTAGAATTGGATGAGAAGAAAAAGCACAGTCAAAACCGGTGAAGATTAATGAAAGGGAAGATCTGGTTATTGTTGCTTTCTGTTGCAACACAAAGATTCCAGGGAAAAAAGGGCTACCAGAATAGGTTTGATTTTTACATAGTACTTGAGGAGGTGGTGGTGTTTAGCCAGGACAAATACTTCATTGATAAAGCTGCTTTGCTCAATAAGAGACTATCACCAGAGCTGTCCGTTGTTGTTTGTGGGGTGATTATTAATGATTTTTTTAGTGATTTATTAATTAAAGATGTATTGCCTGACAAAATCTCTTTGTAGTTTTATGCTGAAAGCAGCTCATGCTGGTGGACAGAAAGGGAACAAGAATATTTTTTCATTCTCCGTTTTATTTTCAAGAATGGAAAAATTCTTCAAAGTTAATTTTGGTATTTTTAATTTCAAATCAACATTTCAAGAGCAAATTAAGTTATGCAAATTTAAACAAACATGAAAGCAAAACTGTTTGCAATAGTTTGGGTTTTTTGGTTCGGTTTTGGTTAAGAGTATTTTGGTTTGTTTTGCACTGTTCTCTGCCTCCTTGCTTTCCCCCAGATTTACTCATTGGGCTTGAATGATCAGTGGCTCACTACTCAAAGGCCATTGTCTTATGCAAGCAGCTTCGTTCTTAAGGACTTACATGAAACTCAATTTTTTCTTTGTCAGTGATGCAGATTAAGAAGTTGACAGGAACAGTAGAGTTATATATAGTTTTTCAAGCAAGAACTGAGTTCAAGGAGGAAGTCAGGATTAAAAACAAAAACTGAAAAAAAAATACTGTGATCAGGAGATAAAAACCATTTCATTGTTATTGCATTTGTGAAAATGGTAGCAATTTTTATTATGTGTAATATTTTTTTCTCGAAGTGACTACAGTTGAATGTGATAGATGCAATAGATGACCCTTTTCCCTGCTAGTGGGCAGGAAAGAATCAAAGTGCAGGGAGTTTTTTATTATTGTATTTAAGAATGGCCCCTTTGAACAACCCGCCTGCCAGGTTTGTTAGGAGTCTTATTTAGATGACACTATTCATTACCTTTGTTAATAAAATATTGTCAAATAATAGCTTGAAATATATAGGTAAAGAGCATGGACAGCTGAGCTGATTTAACAGCTTGACACTGCCAAAAAAAAAAACCTTCCTCTTCTGTGTGCCTTCCGCCTTCCCTTGTATAAGCTCAATTCAGAATGCTTGGAGATGCTGCAACTCACTGAACTATGAGAATACTAGACTGATAAAAAAGTTTTTTGCCAGGTTACAGAGCTGGATCAGATTAGCACAAGGTCCAAAGAGCACCAAAAATGTGAGCGATCATAGAACTGAAAGTTGGTGCATAGGGAGGAAGGAGGCATTTAGGATTTGAAGAGGATCTGATGCTTCATCTTTTGGTAGAGGCAAGGTACTATGTTAGCTCAACTCTATGTCATGCTTCTGTTTGAGAAGTGGAGTTGTACGTGGTGTTTTTCAGGAGAAAATCAGTGCCTAGAAATTGTAGTAAATACTTCTGAGTCCATGTTGTGTGTCCTCTGTCCCCCCACTCATAAGAAAGTGAATGAGTTGAGTTGATCTATCCTTTTAAAGATTACATATATTTTCTTGTGATACATTTCTGTTATTTTGTCTTACAGATATTCTTGTCCTTTTTTGTTTGAATTGCAGATGCGGTAGCTTCCAGAACCCGGACGATGACCTCACCAAAGTCCAAGAAAGGCACAGCAACCAGAAAGAGAGTCCAAAAGTAAATAATAGATGGAGCAACAAATGAGCTTGCTCCTCAGCTCATCTCTGGGTATTTTTTTCAGTTACTGTAGCACTGGAATTTTCTTCTTTCCTTTTTAAATGATGAATCCTGTAAAAACATGAACTGCTGTTTGTACCCTTTTTTTGAAGAATAAGTGTTTTATTAAAATATTTGCATAATTTATGTATACTTTAATACTTATGGAAAATTTTGTCAACTTTGAAGTGAGGATGCATTTTTATTCTTTATATACAAAAATTAATGTCTTAAAGGCAGACTAAAAGAAAGTGCTTTTTTCTGCTTTATAATGTAGAAATAAGGCCTTAGTTTCATTCTGGGTACTTTGTAAGGAACAGCAGTGTTGCATCTAATTTTGAGTAAAGTCTTATTGGAGGTCACTTAAATGTACACTGAGATGAAATCTGAAATTTTAGAGACATCCTTTAAATATTTCTCAAGTGTTTGAATTTAAAAAAAGAGACCATAAGGCAAAATTCCCATCCTTCCATTCTAGTTTGTTATAAAAGGTGTGTAAACACTTCTTTGAAGGACAGGTAGTGAATTTTATTTAATTTTTTTGCATAGTATTTGTGTTTGTGTCATTTTTCCAGAGTTTTTCTGGAAAGGAAGAGACCAGAATTTCAGATATTGGGCCCAGGGCAAAGAAAAGAACCAACCAAAAATCAATGCCCATTCTCAATACCACCACCCCCTGCTCCCCCCCCATCAGGCTTTCTTTTATGTTAATGAAAAGGCTAAAAAAGTTATAATTATGAACAACTGTAAAGTATCTAGTTCCAGTGAAAGCTTGACTCATGTGCTTTTCTTTCATAACAAATTTTTTAATAGTTAAGAAGCATGTAACATTTCCATTTCTCAAAAGTACTTCCTTGCTTGGCTTTGAGTCTTCTCTTTAGAGTCATAAGTCAAAAAAACGCAGCGTTTCATTTCAGTGTGAAATACCACTACTTTACGTACTTCAAAAATGCCTATAATGAGGGCATGAACATCATTCTTACCAGGGAGACTGCTTTATGAAGTTTGGCAAACCAAAAGGAATCCATGTGAGCCAATGGGTAGTGCGTTTGTGTGGATGTCCAGTGCTCTGCTTGCTTGTGTAATGTCTGAGTAGCTACTCACTGAAATAAATATGTTGTAGTATAAATTGTTGAATGAATGATGGAGTTATGTTTCGAAAACAGGGAAATCCATTGTTTTGAAATAAAACTGGAATAACATATTTAAAAGATCTAGTTTGTTCTCATTTCTATTCTGACTGCTTTACAGACTCATTTTCCTGAGTATTAGCAAAGTGTGGCTGATGGCTTTAAGCATAGCGTTCTCTTTGTTTCAGATGTAAAAATAGGACTGCTACAGCCTCTCTCATATTTAAAACTCCTCGAATCAGACTATCATTTTAATGACTTTGTTTAATCATTTTGTTCAAAAAGTATATTACGCTATTCTGAAGAACTATTGTTAGGAAAGAATATTGTGTTCTCTTGCTTGTCTGGCATACTCAAAGTTAATGTCATTCTTTTGTACTTAGTTGTTTGACATTTTCATTTTTTTAGTCACTTATTTACTGGTAAGCTTCCTTTCTTTACTTTCCAAGTTTTTTCCATGTTTTCAAGGAGTGTGTTTTCTTCTGACACTACCAAAGCCAGACACAGACATTTCCATATATTTGAGAAGAATGTTTTGAGGTGCAGATTTCATAAGCCACCCCTACCTCTTCCCACCCCAAAAATGTCCTGGAAAAAGTTAGTACTGGCCAAGTGTTCTGTGAAGAAAAAGGATGCTTTCCGTGTTAGGTGGATGTTGTATCCGGGCTTGTCTCTGCTCACAGGAGATTGCAAAACTACAGTCTTCACAGACAAGCGCGTCTCTGGCTCCCTGTAAGCTGCGATGATGTTTAGAGTGTGGGACGGTCGGGATGAGCCAAGCAGAGGGCTGTGATAATACCCGCAGTATTCCGTATGTATTGCACACAGTCTGTGCTCGCACATGTGTGTTTTCACTGTTTTGTGAAACAGCGATGGGGAAATACACCGCTTTAGAAGAGGCGGAGGTTGCAGCAGGATTTTGTTGACATCCCCATTTGAAAGTAAAGCCCCTAACACAAAAGAAGCAAGCTGCCTTTAGACTGCATTTACTGCTCTTGATGACTCCAGTTGTGTGTAAATATTAGAAAACAGCAGGGTCCTGCATTCCAAGAATCACTTGAGCAGTGCCATGAAGACAAGTGTCCTTACTGGTATTGTAGTCATACTCCCAAGCTCTCCTGCTGTTTCTAATCTGTGCGCACAGCCGTGAAAAAACTGGACTGACATTTACAGGCACAGCAGGGAGACACTTGAGTAGGGAATGTTAAAGACTCCGCTACCTATGTTTCAAAGTGGCCACCATACATGATAAATCTTCACAGGAGAACTAGTCGGCACTTCAGTTGATGGTGTAATGAGGATATCGATAATGAAGCACAGAATGCTTCTTTTAGTGCTTGAACATTTTGCAGACAGAGTGTTTATATTTTTTTCCCTTAATCTAAAATATCTGGAGAGAGAATCAAATTCAGGATGGGTATGAGATTTTTTTAGATGATGCTGATTTCATAATTTTTTGAGTATTTCCCCAAAAATTCGTATAAAATAATAACCTAATTCGTGGTGTCTGTTGCAGGAAGCATTAAGAAGAGGGTCAGTTGCTTTCCTGAGTAGTTTGACAGACTTTGCTCACTGTTTTGTCCCAGTGAGCTGCCAGATTTGGGATGCCATAATACCAGTAATGCAATTAGGTTTTCTGCACGTTGTCTGGTTGACTTCTCAGTTAAGAGTTTCTTTCCCTTTGGGAATAAGACTAGACAGACTGTCATTTGCTATTACTAATTCTGCTTAGCATTATCACTGGAGCTTTTTTGTAATTAGCTATCTTAGTTGGCTCTTAAATTTTAATAGCCAATTGAAGCTACATTTTAGCCAAGTTCCATATCTAAATTGCATTCAGTCCATTAACAAAGTTGGTTAAAAGGCTATTAAAACAAAAGCCAATATATGGTGGTTAGCACTTACATGTTTGCAGCAGTAGCAGTACCAGCCTCCAATGAATATTCCCAAGAAATGGCACTTCCTTCTAGCAAAGGAAGTGCACAAGGAATGACCAAAGTTTGTTTTGGGAACAAAGGCTGATTATGCTGAAAGAAATAAAATTGAAGTGTGTCTTCTCTGGAATAAGGTGGGGGAGAGAGGGGGGAGATGCGGGAGGGGGCAATTAATGGTTCTGCTCAGATTTGACAGGTTCTGGAAAAGCCAAATAAACAAAGTGATGTTTTTCTCAATTTCAGCTGATCAAAATTATTAGCAAAACCATCTGAAGCACCTTCTGGTGGAATTGTCATCTTGCTGAGTTTAGTTTGTAAAACATCCTGCCAGACATTAAAAAAACTGTAAGCATGCCAGCACATCGGCTCAGAGCACCGCTTCTCTAATTGATAGACCCTATAATTTTCTTTTTTACTGAAGACCATGGCTGGATACCTCAGCCTCCCAAGTAATTTAACGTAGCATCAGCCTGAATTTTTATCCCTAGTAGCACTTGTTTAAATTAGATTTTTCTCCTTTTTTTCTTTCTTAAGGTGTAGACAAGAGATTAACAGCCTTTGGATCATCCTGTGACAAATAATGGCTTTTTCAGACTTTTCTGCTTTTAAAAAATAATATCTTAACTGTTGTGAAGATGTCAGATATTAATACTGCTACAGTTTTAATAGTCTACCAGTTGCTGATGTGTTGTTTCAAGGATGGTTTGCAGTGCCCTGTCTGGGTGATGATAGATAAGTATCAGTACCTTCATTGTAGGAGGTGTGAGGCAAACCCCCAGATTATGTCTGCGTAACCAGTATATACCTGGTTTTACCAGCATACGTGGTGGCACGTCTAAATTAGTTTCCATAGTGCACCAGTTCCATTGTTAAACAAGATATAGAGCTGGTGCTCACTGAACATGAGTTGGATCCCATCGTTTGTAGCTGCACTGCAACACCAAACTGACTGGAAAAGCTCTGCGGCTGTAAGTGCCAGTTCTGTCACCACCCGTGCTGGCTTGGAGGTGCTGGGCCCTTTGCAATGGCAAAGGCAAAAGGAATCTGTTTTATCTGTCTGAGGATTGATTTTCATCGGGTCCTTTTTCGTAGGCAGGGAGGAAGCAGGTGTGGTGAGATCAACAATTTTGGCAGATCCTAATTGGGATCTCACAGATAGCTTTATGCAGGTTCAGGCTAACTCACTTGCGTTTTGGTTTTCTTCCCTGGTATTTACAAGTTTGAGCAGCTGAAGATTTAGAAAGGTGATTCCATGAATTCCTTGCTTCCTTTTAGGCTTCCTTTATCTCTGCAGACGACACCTCTGTAGCAACAGTTTGGATATTTTTTTTCCTCTCTTTTCTCCTGAAGGGATATATAGAAAAGGGAATATACTGTTTCTGTGAACTGAGCTTTGCCTGGATGCAGAGTAAGCCAGACAGCTCAGAAAAGTGCTGCAAACTAGTTTTTTATACACTGCTTTTAAACATGCCATGTGTTTAAACATGAAGTCACCAGCAATATTGCACTTTTACTTCTTTCTAGTGATCTGTGTTTAATCTTATCCCAGCCAAAACCTGCCTTCTTTCGGACTGGAGCATATCCTACCCGCATAGGCTTCCATGCATTTAGGTCTACTGCATATAAACACCTGAAGCATTTTCAAATGGACCTCAAGTTCCACAACCACCTAAGCTGCTGGCAAGTAGATCCTGAAAGCTGCTTCTTCGCCAACGTGAATGCTGCAACAAGCCAAAATCAAGGTTTTGCATTTTCTCAGGGTGCCCCAGAGGGTAACAGTTGTGGAGGAACTGTCATTTGATGGGAGGAAGATTGCCTCCCATATGTCTACCCCTTGTCTTGGAAGGTCATCCTTCCAACCCTGTAGACCTTAGCTGCTGTGATGGGTTTTTTTGTAAGTATACTTGAAAGAAAAGTGATGAGAACACAATGAGACAGCTGTGTTCTCACAGAAGTGAAAAAAAAATATATTTTTATGAACTTTCCTGAACTAATTCCTTTTGCCAGACCACTCCAGACAGGAAGAGGCTGGCACAGCGGTAATCTGCATCTGCAGCTTCTGGGAGAAGAAACATTCTTCCTTGGCAAGAGGAGCAAAAACTCTAGAAAATTAAGGATTAATACGTTCATTTATACAGAAGCAGCGAGAACACAATAACATGAAATACAACCAAGGAGGATGCATTTAGAAGACAAAAGAGCCCTGGAAGGGAAGGTACTTAGCTTTGTTCAGAATGCAAACTATAACATGCAGTTCTGGGAATTGGCGAATTGCACAGCTGAATGTTAAAAGAAATTACTTCATACCGCAAGAAATACACGATTGGTGCCTTGAAAACCTGAAGGTACTTTCCTTTCCCTGTCTGCCAGGAGAGGAGTGGAACACTGGATCTACTTGAAAGTAAGTAGCCCTGCAGCTAATTTTGTCTATCTGCTGCTCAACCTGAACAAAAATAGTTGTACTAATAAACTGAATTCCTTTCTGAAAACAGATATATCTATAACACATAAAAATGCCTTTATTCTTACATTCTCACTAATCTGTTATTAGGGAGCTGTTTCCTTTGGAATGGTGAGAGTAGATCTGCGCAAAACCCCGACTCACTTCTAATAATGCTTGACGATAGCCATAGCAGAAAGTCTACAGTAAACAGCACCATGTTTAGAAGACAATATGGTGCTTCAAATATCTGGACATGGTCTATGAACTAGTTCCTTCTGTCACTGACAGAGCTGATGATCAGTAATTTATGAGCTTTGGAGTTATTTTGATCAGTGTTGTCAAACCTGGAAGGAGGTGGAATTTCAAACTCATCACTTATCCAGACCAGGTGTCACTTGATATACTCTTTTAGAAACTGCCTCTGTTGTTTTCATACATTAGCTGGTTCCATGTGTGGCAGTGACCTATCTCACTGATTGTTTGTTTCCTTTCGTCAAGTCAAAGCCCTCCTTTGAAATTTTGAAACTCTTCGTCCATTTTCTGGCATAAGCACAGCACAAGATTTTCTCTAAATCTGACCAGAATACTTTACTCTCTGTATAGAAACCATTCTGGTTTGGGGGTGAATTCCAGTTGTTTATATGAAAGCCTGTTTTTTTCTGAGGCAGTGCCCAAAATATCATTTGAAGCCAGTAAGAGCTGTAGGTAATCAGTATCTCTGAAAATCAAGTTTGGATTCCTCTAAAGGTATAACCCTTGCTGGTAAGAATGATAATGATCTTTTCGTCTGTAGGACACTGCTGAATTATTCTTTGAGAGTAATGATAGAAGCAAAATTGCAAGAGGGGCCCTAACAAGGGGTGAGTAATTCATAAGTGAAATTGCACGCTGCAACACAATAGCTGTTAGGCTAACTCAGAGAACTTGTGCTTGAACTTGACATTCCTTGATTAAATAAGGGTACTGTGACTGAGGTAATGAGGAACTGCAGGAGTGAGAAACAAATGTATTGAAATGTGTTTGTGGTTTTGCTGTGTTCTTTGCAGTTTTTGCATGTTGGCTTTGTTTTAAACTCTTTCAAGAGGTGGTTGTCTTCTTACCTATCCGCGTAGCACCTGGTGTACTAGAATGTGAGGTGTTGAGTTCCTATGGTAAAATGACTTTTCTTCTGTTCGTTACTTTGCTTACTTCATGTCAACATGCTTCTTCCTTCTGCCTTCCACAGGAATTTTTGGGCTATTCCAACAAGTAGTTTAGCTTTATTAGAATAACTATTTAGCTTCATTAGGCAAATTATTAGCCTTATTGAAATTTTCATTGCCCTGAGGAGCATTGAAAATGAGGTGGGCACTGGCAGGCATTGGAGCAGGCCAGGGCACAACAGACAGTTGTGTTTACAGCCAAAGAACTAGGATTGCTGTTCTGGACAGGCCCTCTGCTTCTTGCTGAGCATTGAAGAGGGTATTGGGCAGTTCATACAACAATGGTTGCCTTGCTGCTTCCTCTTTATCATATCTGCCTGGAAACAGCAACACAACCATTCACCTTGGGTCTTTAAGTGCAGGCAACATTAATTGCTGTTTGATGCACTGTTCTAATCTGAGTCACGCATGCAATGTTCAAAGCCCTGGGACTAGAAGTGTGAGTCCTGCACAGGTACTGGGGGACCCAGTGGATCAGCTGGGTTTCTCAGCTTGGCAGGAGCTGTGATATTATAGGAAGCCTCCAAGGGCACACAAATACTGGAGAAGGCTTTGCTCTCCATTATCCCACAATTTCTCTCCTTTTAGTCCTCTCTTCCACCATAGCATCTCCTCAGATCTTTACAGGATCTACAGAATTTGGTTTCCCCCTTCCACCTCTTTTCCCTTTACTTCTCCCCAAAGACACATCTGAAGACTCATCAGAGAAGCCTATAGTTCACCGTGTTTCCGCATCATGGTGTTGCCTTCCACAATCCTAGTAGTTTCTCTCAAAGACTATCAAACTGGGAATGAAAAAATTGTACCAAAGAAATTATTTCTTTTGGAAAATAATTTTGTCCAGATGTATGATGTTCAACCACCAGAGTATTCCTTTACTTTGTAGGCATGATACTTTTCTGTGTATAGGTATTGTCTTGGTGTGGTTTACTGGGATTGCTTGAGTTTCTTAATGTGTTAATGGTCCCCATGGGAAAAACAGCATAGATTATAAGCCCCTAATTATCCAATGAGTTCTCAAGTATCAATATTGGAAGATGGATAAATATTTTTGTATATCATATCACATTCCACTGGGAGCTTGTTTACTGTGGAAACCTGCCCAAATGCATGGATGGCCCATGTAGGTCAGCAGCAAGCACTAGACAGTGCCAAGGTCTTAAAACTGCAAGTTTTATTTTGAATTGCAAGACTTCTTTAAAGAAGTGCTAGGAGATATTATGTGCCCAACATTTGATAAATCTATATAACGTCAGCCAAACAGGGATCTGAATCTCTGGTGGCAAAGGGTCTTGCTTGCATCATTATCTGTCTTAATAAACCTCTTCATAAAGGAGCTTTAACTGAGAAACAGCATTCATTAAATAGATTGTTCATAAAGAAAAAAAAAAATAATGTCTACTAAGGTATTTCCATTCTTTTGTTGTCTTTGTCACAGCCTAAAGAAGATATCTTTGTCTGAGCTGGTAAATTTCAGACCCTGCCCTAACAGGTAAATTCCAGTTATGGGCAAGAACATACCTGCTGTTGTATCACAAGCAGTGACACGTTTCTAGTATACAATCTGCTGGCAAGTTATTTAAGCCATCAGCCCACAGAACACTATCAGACTTGGCATGCTACATACCTTATAGCAGAATTTATAGGCATTGCCAGTTACTTATGTTTGTACTGGCTATGGTGCAGATGTGGTCTTTCCCGGTTCCCAGTGTCATCCCAATGTCTGAAGAAGACATTCATCAGGAGAAAGAGTAGGGAACATCTGGTGGGTGGATGAGAAAGAGTGATTTCAGGATATCTGCTCCACAGATACTTGTCTCCCCGAAGTCACAAGTCCCAACAATTCTGTGTAGGTTTGTGAATCATCACATCTGCCTTTGATTCTAGTCCACTATGCACTTTACTGTCACCAGCACTGGTGTAGAATGCAGTAGAAAGTTTTTCAGTCCTGTCGTAAGTTCTTCCAGGTCTTATTACAAGATCTGGATTTCTCGCTTCATGTTTCCCTGGAGGAATCAGTGAAATGTACATGATCACTGCCGAATTATCTGCATTAGATATTAGTGGTAGATTAATCATGATAACTAATGAAACACTATCAAATGTTGTAAGGCAGACCTTTCTAATGTTTGAAATAGGAAAGTTGGAAAGAATTAGTGAATTTCTGAATGGAACACTTCCTTCCTCTCCAGAAACCTGTGGGTTTTTTTGGTCTTTGTGGAGTATAAGCCCAGTCTGAACACTGAAACAAGGTGGGGGAATAAAACTTCGATACGTCTTTGATCATTCAGACTCTCCAGGAACTCAGGGCAAATCATTGCCGCTTCTTTCTGTTTTCAGAAAAAGGTTTTTAGGAGCAGTGAAGTTCAGCAATAACTATTTTGGAAATTTAAACAGATCACTAAAATACATTCATCTTTTTGCTTCCTTCTCATCAAAGTATTTGATTACCATTTGATGGTTGTCAGACATCACAGTTAGAAACCCTTTGCCTCTCACTGTTGTATCTTTTTCAAAGAAGAAGTTGAGTTCAGGACCTGCCCCAGAATTCATGCCTACTTTCTACCTCCTTTTGAGAGGTTGAGGGATGTTAAGAGTTGTACATAGCTTACAGAGGGCATACACATAAGTGACGCCAAATGGAATTGAACTATTTCTGAAATGTCTAAGAGTACCTCTGATGCAGAGCACAGTTCTTTTAAGAATCAGGGCATGTTATTCCTCTACACACAGTTCTTTGCTGTGGCAAAAATGGACAAGTCAGTAGATTAATTATGTGAAACTTGTACTTGGTTTTGCCTCACATTAATGATGAGGATAACATGTGTAGAAATTTATTTTTACATTCAGGATTTCTTACAGTTGACCTATTTTACCAAAGTTAAGATTCAGTCCATTCTCCATCTCTCTTTTATATCCTTATCAACAATCCTGACATTTTATTGATGAGATGTAAGTATGAAAGGGAAGACTCCAAGCTCAAATTCAGAAAACAGCTTTTTATTAAGGCTTTTTTTCCCCCCTTAAGCTGTTCTGTCCTCCCTACCCTACAAAACATAAGCAAGCACTAGAAGAGAAGAATTAATCAACAGCAAACCAAATGATATAAAGAGAGACATTATTTTTCACCTGTCCTTTTTAGAAGGGTAATTGAAAGAGACAGAAGTCAACTAAATTTAGTACACTAAAACAATGTACAGTACTGTGAGTTCCTCAACCTAATGGATCAAATATAGTTCTTTAAATCCTTCCCATTGAAAATTCAGGGAGAGAGAATAAAAAGAGGCTTTATTTTCAGAGATGTTATTCAGTTAACTGTAAAATAATTTCCAAAGATAAAAAGACATCTTTAATGCTTTGCACACTGTGGATTCTGGTTGGAATTTTTTTTTTCTGCTAAAAGTTTTCATCACCAGAATCTCTTTCCTTCCTTGTTCAGGCATTTAAAACCCACATTCAGACCTGTCAACTCTTATACTTAGAGAATGAGCCTCATTTGGTTGATTCCTGTCTCGCATGTATCTATAGATAGGCTGGATACTAGTCAGATAGTAGATTCACATTACAGCTAAGCCACTCAAATGGGTACATGGGGTCAGTAGCATAGTCCTGTTTCCTTTTCTGCTCCCTATTTTTGTGCTTCTGCCCCCTTTGCTGTGCCGATATTGCTGTTCATTTGAGCCTGCGGTGAGCTTGCTTAGCCTGCTGAATGTACAACCCTTTTGTTAAAACAAGGGATTGAGGTTTTTTTGTTTGTTTGTTTTCAGAAGGAAATTTTAAAGCCCCTGTTTGCCTAAGCTCTAAATACCTTAACGTCATCTCTTACTGGGCAGGATGTAAATCATTCAGGCACTGGCCAAAAGTAGTTGTTGGGCAGCTATGAATACCTGTCCTGTCCTAAGAGTCCTACACTCCTTTCTCAGAAATTCCCTTCTGCCTTCAAACAGTGGAGAATTAGCCAAGTGTCTGATAAAGCTACATCATTGTGCCTCATCACTGATATTTTCCTATTGAGAAATACAGGTAATAAGTAGCATGTGAAAGTCAATTATGGAAAGTAAACTTTTGCAGGCCAAAAGAAGAAATTAAAAACCTCCGTTTTCCAGGACTGTTTCTAGTAATGGAGCCTCCAGCATCATTAGGCGTTGTTGCTCTCAGCCTGGTGCTTGTGCCACACTTTGCTGCTCTTCTTGTCCCCAGTTAAGCAGGCCACAGGGTTAATTCTAGAATATCCATTTCAAGCTATTAACTTTGTAATCAGAAGAAGTGTTGGGTTTGAATGTGATGAACTGATTTAGAATAATTTCCAGGGCTGTCAAGATGCACATGCTAGCCCTATGGCTATGAGAGACATGCAGTGGAAGCTGAATGATTTGAAGGAAGAAGTTAGAACCAGCTTCCTCCCAGGCCAACCTGTATGGGTTCTTGTATTATGATAAAGCTATGCTTATAGAATAGATAGATAGATTTGATTGTTCATGAAATGGATTACCGGTAAGTCTATGACGTGGTCATGACCTTATCTTTCACTGTAACATTGAAAGGAAACAAAATACACAACCTTTCACACAAAAGCAGTGGTCCCCACTAAAGCCTCTTTATGTTGGAAGGATAATGAAAGCTTTCAAAATTTTAGCCCTTACCTGAAATGTGCATGTCTGAAGCTTTGTGTGTCGTAATTATGAAGGAAAGGCATTCTTCCCACAAGTATATTACCTGTTTGAGAGAAAGAGAAATTACAAAGAATGTGGAATGTAAAATCAGTTTTGATGTTTTAAATAGTATTGACTAGGGACTCTAAAGATTTCCATGTGCTGCTTGATAAAGTAGAAAGAGACAATAGAGGATTTTCTACATGCAGGCTTTGCAGAAACATGTTCTGTATTTGATTGTTTTATTGAGTGCAGCAACAGAGTATACAAAACATTTGGGATCAATAATGATTTCGTGCATCTTTCTTTCAAAGATCCCAAGCTATTCTCCAAACACTGAGACTTACAGCCTCAGTAGGAGAAGCTCATATCTAAGAACTAGGTACCCTCTTCCTTTTAAAGACAGAAAAACAGGGGACCAGAAACACTGTTCAGCTTGCTCAGCATCACATGCTAAGTCAGGTGCTAAACTGCATATAAAATCCCCAGCCAGCACATGTCACTTCCTCTCCCGGTCCTTCATACAAGTCCTGAAAAGCATTTGTTCTTGACTCACTGTCCAGTTCAATTATTTATGTACAATGTTAATGTCCTATGGAGGTCTTATGGAGTAAAACAGCCTCAGTCCATTCAACCAAATCTAAGAAGCCATCTGTAGCGGAAGTTATACAGGTTCTTCTCTAAACTCTATTTTACTGTGCATATGTCCTCAATTGTTTCTCTTGGTCAGTTGCTTTTAAATACCGGAGGTTGCACTGAACTCATCATCTGACCTGGGCTGGGAATTACATTAATCATCCTAAGATGGCAAATGCATGTGCTGCACCAACGAAGCATTCATGTGGCTGCCAATTTCCCAAAGATCTTCAACAGTTAAAATATAATTACCTGGGCAGACACGAGACGGTTGACTGACTAGGTTTTGTCACCACCTTAATTATAATGCTGGGACACTGACGGTGTTATGGGGAGCAGAAGTCAGCACATTTCTGCCTCTTTATCTGAGGGAGACTTCCTAATGCTTACATGCTTACAGTGCTGGGAGTCAGCATACTGCTGGGTTTGGTGTCTGTTCCTGTTGCTGAGAGTGGATTCATTTTGGAATGTTTCTTACCTCTCTTTAAGAAACTGGGAAAACTCATAGACTGCTTCTAAGAAGTTCTTTGCACGTTATAGATGAAGAGCCATATGCAAAAGCAAATTCTCATTGTTTAAGTATTTGCAACAATTAGCACCATCTCTCCCGTTACATCCGTGAAACCTTCCACTTCGTGCAAGCAGTGAAAGTGAACTGGCATATATTTTCTTTGCATTTTGAGGATCTGGTCTTTTAAAAATGGTAGCTATTATTTTATAGGGAGCTACTAGCATATCATTAATAAAAGACCAGGTGTATTTACCTTTTGAAAGAATTATTTACAATTTGTCAGATTTTTAGTAATTCTATGATTGCAATCAGTTCATCAGTTTGTGGGATGAATTCAACGTATATATTCACAGTGGGTGTTTTCTCAAAAAGGGAAATAACGATGCTCAGCATAATGTATAAAAGCAGTAGAAATCTTCCGTTTATACAAGTTTCATTTAAATGGAAGGTGTTTTGTAATGCTAGTAAAAATAGCTGTGCTTCGCTTTCTAAGGGTAGTGAGGGGAGACAAAACTGGTGCCTACATCTTCTGAAATTTCAAGGGCGAAATTAGATTGTCAGGAAATGGTTTCAAACAGATGCTCAGGTATTGTAAGGAATGCAGACTACAGTGTCCAGCATTCCTAGATCCATCAGCGTTGAACGCAGCCTCTCTGAGTAGATATCCCAGGCTTTTTTGTATTAAGTGTAATTACCTCATTACAGAAATGTGTTTTGTCTTTATCTTCTTACTGCTTGCTACAGCAGCAAGGAAAGAAACTGACCCTTCAAGTTTCCTTGTGTTTTAATAGCTATATATGCAAAATCTCCACTGCTTGTTGGATTGCCTGCTTGAAGCCAGCTACGGCCCATTGTCAAAAGCTACTTACCAGGTTCAAGAGCATGCCATAGTGGGGTGGTAAAACCAGCAGGGCCACAATATCACTGTACATGGTAGCCCATATAGTGGCTAGTGTACAGTCACGCAAGGTGAGGTTTTTTCAGAATTGGACTTCTAAGATCCAATTGCCAGATATTCACATATTCACAGAGTGGATTGTATCACCGGGTATGGTTTTGCTCAAGGACAGAGCAAGGGTGAGAGCAGCTGGACCCACTGAGGAGGAGCCCAGGGAAGTTTGGGGGTGAGGTGTGAGACTAAAGCCTGAGACTAAAGATAAATTCCACATCTGAGAGCACACAGCACTTGCTGACATTCCCTTCTCCCACTCCCCAGTGGGGTCTGCTGCAATTCATGCTCAGCAAGGCCCAGGTAAAGAGCCCTCCTGCCTGACAAAGGAAAGCTGTGACTATGGCACATGAAGCATGCTGGAGGCTGGGACAGACTTAAAGCTCAGGCTTGTCATTGTGTGCAAGGCAGTGTGGGTGGCAAAGGGGGCTTATGAGATCTGGGGTGGCACTGAGAGATGACAGCCTGTGTGTCCGTTCAGACAGCTGTGTGGCTCTGCAGGTCCCTGAGAGGAGTGCACTGCCTGGGATTTCAGTATTTACAGTGAGGGTCAGTCATGAATTTGTTGTTGTAGGAAAACTTTGGTTTTTACATACAGAAGAAATCCTCTTCCCTTGAATTGCAGCGACTGCTTAGCTCCACCTGCAAGTCCATAAAGGCACTTGAAACTTTCCAGTATTTTGATACTCAGCCGCATAAACTCACAGTAGACGTACATCACAGCTCTGGCGGAGAGACTGCCAATGCTTTTAAAACTTTATAAAGTTATAAACATATATAAACTATATATGTACACTGGAAACAATCCAGATGTGAGAAGCATCTGAGAAGGCATGTGGTAAACACAGAATCAGTTGCATTTTTATTATATAAAAGCTACAGGTTGGCCTCAGAACTGCAGAGCTCTGAATATGGGAAGCATCTTGGCATGACTTAAGACAGACCTATTTCTGTGCTGGAAAAATGATTTCATGGGTATTTGGGGGAACTGAGGGAGAAGCAGAAGAATATTCCCTGCTAGGTAAAAGTGGCTCCATGCATCTGAGTACCTTAATGCAACCAGCCTCAGTAAGTGCACAAAATATGCAGTTACAATCCAGGGCACTGACTGGATCTGAGCAGAGTCCATGGATTTCCATTTTTCCTGCAATGCTAAATCTCCTCAGTTAATAATTTCTTTTCCCTTATACTCTTATCTACAGCTGCTTGTAAACCCATGAGGTGTACCCACTCCAAGCTTCCTTCTCCACATTCACAAAAATGTAGCAGTAGGCCTTTGTCCACATAAAGTAGTTGCAGGTGTGGGCATCTCTGTTGTTCGTGAGCTATATTTCGGATAAGCCAAGTGGCATATTAATATAATAAATCTTCACACGTATTCAGGACTTAAAGCCAGATCCCACCAATAAACAACAGATCTTGACTGATTTGAGTGGAGACTGGTGGTGTAGTGGAAAGGCGGTTTAGTAAGCTGAGAAAACCCCGAGGTGGGCCACCAGGACCTGTACTGGAGGGAGTCCACAGCAGGGTCTGCAGAGACAACTCCACGGCCACTTGCAGCCACTTTGTGGTAACAAAGAAGAGGAACTTTGCTAGTAAGTAGGTAAGAAAGGAGCTAGAGGCTGTTTTCAAAAGAAAACTAATCTTTAAGCGAGTTAAGTCTTGCTCTTCCTTTTGTACTGCGTTGGCCTAAGGACCCAGGCTGGGCTGTGGTCCCCCTGGACGCAGCAGGAGGGTTCTAGTCAGGACTCCTTACAGATCTGTGCTGGTCATGATTTGAAAGTACGTTTTCAAAAGAGTATTTGTGCTCTCAGTTAAATTTCTCAGCTTCTTGCTTCTGTGTTGCATTACCTCTGAAAGGGTTAACAGGGGAATGAGCTACACAGGGAAGGGCAGGGCTGTGGCCCAGTCCAAGGGCCTAGGTAGAGTGTGGGGCTTTGCCAGCTGGATCCGCCACCTGGGAATATGTTTCAGAGGCCCCAAGCCAGCAAGACTAACTGGTTGATCCTCACATACTCCTTCCTTTTGCCTTTTCTGTGGGGTTTGGGGCCTGTTGAAGCATTTGAGACCACGAGGTGTCAGAGTAGAAGTGAGTGGGCTGAGCGACATGCCATAGGAGGGCAGCATTGCTCAGACACAAAGCTGGATGTCTTTCAGCCTTGTCCTGCACGTATCCATGGAAGGGCTCCTTCTTTGAGGACCTCTGTGTGGTCCCTGTCTCATGGGACCCACCGGTCTGGGGACACTGTGTGTGAGAGCCAGGCTCAGGAGTGGAACCGCTGAGCCCACAGCCTGTGTCACTGCTCACTGGTCCCTCAACTTTGCTGTCCTTGAGCTAGTTTGGGGTTTTATTTTTCTGCTGTCTTCGAATGTCTTCAAAAGACAATTACAAGGAGTTGGGGCCATTTGCTCGAGTTACTTTTAATCCCCATGGCGGTCGTAATGAAGTGTGTACAGCACATCCATTTTGCTAAAGTAGTGTATAAGGACACACTTGACTTGCTTTGCCTCTGCACATGAGAAAGGACAGATCGTTAAGAAAACAGGTTTGTTACCTTATTGGTAACGGATCCCCCAGCCTTACTCCTATGTAAGAGCTGCAAACTGAGTCTTTGAGACCTACTGAGATCTTTGGTAAAGACCTTTAAATCCCTTCCTTTCCCCCCAGCTTTGTGCTGATCTCAGCATTTTTGCAGGTTTTATCTCAAAGCAGACAGCCTGCTTTGGTTACATCCATGAGAACACCAGTAAAAGCCTGCTAGTGAATGGGAGAAATGTTCATTAAAGGAAATGAGGTAGGAACACCCCTTACCAATGGACAAACACATTTCTGAAGATTTCCGCTATGTAACACTGGCAGGTGCTGTTCCCTCATGGTTCAGGCAGAGATTGGGGGTTTGGGTGTTTAGGTGCTGGCTGGCCTGCCTCATGCCAAGTGCCCGAGGTACTGGTAGAAGACAAAGGTTTCTCATGTTCAAACCCTCCTTTCCCTATTCTCAGCTGCACAGAAGTTGCAGCACATATGCAGATCCATGTTCGTTTATTATTTCCTGAAAAACTGGCTCCTCAGAGCAGCTCTCTGTGGAAGTGCTGTTGTGCAGTCTCTCGCAGAGGAACTGACGACAGGGATTTAAATCAAGCCCTTCCCGTGTGTTAGAAGAGTACATACCTCCCCAGCCGGAGTGCATTTTGAAGCAGAGATTAGATGGAGCTTTTGAGCTAGATATATTTTATATAAAGTAATTATGCAGTCTTGTGTTTAAGATATCTACTCAAGTTTCAGTCTTTGATCTAGGAAATGCTTATTTCCCAAAGTGAAACTGTCAATAGGAGAGATTCATACCTTAAATAGCTTTATTGCTTCAGGCCTGGGGTGCTGTCCTGGGAGACTGAAAACGGGGCTGTTCCGTTCCAAGTGATCTACCTAAGCATTGCAATTTGTGAATAAAAGTCAGAGGTGAAAATGGGGAAAGTTGGCATCAGCAGTTTTGTAACAATTTAAATTTGCATTTTCTCTGCTTTTTTTTTAAAAAAAAAAAAGTTACCAAAATGATTTGTTTCAATCCAAACAAAATGCAATGGTTTTTATCTTTGTCACAGAAAGCACAAAAATATATTTGGTCTCGATCAATTTGATTTTTTTTCCCTTTCTTCTTCGATTTTCATTTATCTGGTAAATAATATGCTCAAATATGATTAGAGGGGTCTATGCAGAGATTCATTGAGCAGAAACCTGTTCATACTTTTACAAACCTTTGATCATTAGACTTGGCATTGTCTGTCAAAGCTTTGATTGAAATGACAACATTATGATGCATTTTTGTCCATAGTGACTGACCCAACATATTCTGCTAGGAGTGAAGGGAATTACGTTGCTTTTTCATACCTACAGAGGGATACAGACACCAGGAAGGGATAGGGATAAGTTCCAAATATATGTTAATCATTTGCCTTTGTGTTATTCTGCCATCCTTCATTTCTTCCTCTAAGTTTCTTAATGCCATGACTCACTAGGTTGAAAGTATTAGGTTAAAGGTAACAGGGGACTGAAGCTCTTGCTTATAGGATCCAGGGCCATTACATTTAGATGAAAGCACCCCACCATTGATAAGGTAATGCTTCACTGTTCTGTAATTCAAGGGAATTTTGAAGTCCACATATGTAAATGACCAGAGAAAGCTCTGAATAATCACTGAAAATAAACCCATATGCTATTGATTATTTTATAGCACTGCTGAATATGCTAGTTACTTCAGAGACGCAAAAAGAGAAGACCTCATCTTTAGTTGTCTCTGCAGAGCATTTGCAGACAAAGGAGTCAGAATGCACTGGTGCAATACTTGTTATACCACAACAGTACTACATTTTCATAGTAAGGAAAAGTAGTTTCTTTTAGGAATTACTGTGTTCAATCCTTTGCCCTATGTTAAACAGATAATAGCTCAGACTAAATTATTTCAGTGGTCCTTCATCCCTTAAAAAATGTTAACTGAATATACTACTCTGAGTTAAGAAATGCCATCACCGTATTAATACAGTGGGGTGTTTCACAAAAAAAAAACTTTGGAACTCTTTATTATAACAGAAAGCCCATTCAATTTTGCAGTGAGAGTAAAACACATTCTCTGAATTCCCCAAAATAGGTTTTCCTGTGGTGAACTCAGCCAGGTGAGATCTCAGGAGGAACAGTAAGAACAAAGTGATTTCTGTGATGTTTAGACTTGTGGTTTGCTGCTTTGCAAAGTGCCACATAAAGTGACTGACAAAAATGTTTATTTTCAATTAGGTGTCACTGATGAAGCATCTGTACTTCTTTCAGAGCTTGCAGCACACGCTAATGCTGCATTGTTATCTTCTGCCATCGTTATTACGGAAGTCAGTGCTGATTTCTTCTCCACATTCCCCTATGGCAGCCTTAAATGCCTTTAATTTGCCATGACGCAAGATAGGTATCAGTCTATTTTCTTTCTTTTTTCACTGTTTCTCAACTTGAACTGAGCTTTTGGTGGCCTCACCCCATGCTTCCCTTAGTATCACATTTAAGGCGTCCAGATGGGGTGACAGAATGGAATAAGGCACCAGCCCTCCATCTGTTAAAAAAAAAAAAAAAAAGGAAAAAAAAAAAGAAATGAAATACAAGGTTTTATTGTTCTTTAAGTAAGAACAGATACAGTCTGTATGTCAAGGCCAAACTATATGCTATTAAATCTATCCTTTGAAGTCTTCCATTGGGCTGACCAAGGACAGATGGTAAACTGTTATCATTTGATATGGGATTAAGTCAAGTCGAAGTTCAAGTTTGAAGGTAACACTGAGAGTCTCAGTTCAGCTGTCAAATGTATTAGTTTATATAATGAATAGCACATAGTCAGCATCTTTGCTACTGTTCTGCTAGTTTAAAAATTGGGAGATTTATTTAGCCACAGATCTCCACACTCTTTAGAAGTCTAAAATGGCAATATGTATCTGTTCTAATTTAGTAGCTGAATAGCAATACAATCTTTATTCTTTTGGAGAAGAAGAGAGTTTAGGTCTAGGATGTACTGGCCTAAAATATAATGCGATTTTTTTTTTGTATCTGGTTCATACATTTTCATCACTTGCCTTTGTGTTTCTGTTTTCTTTGCATATGTACCAAAACCATAATATTCTCATTGGAGGAACGGATTACTAGCATCAGATGTAGCAGCATTTCATTTCTTACACTTTATTTTCACACCCAAATAATGAATGAAGACCATTGACCGTGAAGCTGAAATGCTGCATACGTGTCAGGCTGTCTATTCTTTAAATTTGGCAGAGGAAATGAACTTGCCTTAAAAAAAATCTAACCAAACATGTTTAGAAACAGCTTTTGCAGAACTGGCTGATGTTTGCCATATGACACATGCAATGGACATTACACATAATTTGAAAACGAGCAAAGCAGTTAAGCGTATGCCAGTTGAAAAGCTGAGACAAAACGATCTTTCAAGATCTGGTCATAATCTTGCATAATAATCCTGTGGCAGCCTCATGGCTTAATAACGAGCACTGCTTATATGAGTTAAGGAGTGATGAGATGAACCTTTGCTGGCAAAGTTAGAGCTAAAGATGCTCAAAATAACTTCCTAGAGTACAGCTCTGCTTTATAGGTCTATCTCTTTCTTTTTTTTCCATTTTTTTTTCATAAACTCTTCTAGAAGAAATTCTGTGAAAAGGAAACTCTTCTCTATTAGGTGTGTTGAGGCAGAAAAGAGGAGCAATAGTTGTGAACCCTGACAGTGCGAGGTGCTGTACAATCATAGAAGGAAAAAGTGCTATTATAGCATAGGGATTGTATTTCAGGTATATGAGTCAAGAAATTAAAACAATCTAAGGTTTTTCTGATACTGTTCACTATATTATGGGTACACATTGACTTCTCTTCTCCATATGACATTTGTTCTTTTATGTACTTATTACATATGTTAATGTGTCATGTGAATAAGTAAATATTGCCAGAAAAACAGGACTTTTGAAGTTGTGACACTTAGTGCTTCATCACTTGACATTCAACAGCTCTTTTTAATTTTTACAGTTGGGATGATGTGTAGCTGACTGTAGCGTTATACTCTGTTAGTAACACATCCAAACTAAAAAAAGAGACAACCCTAGAACGGTTTCTGGTTTACTCTCAGCTCTAAGAAGTTCCTATCTAAAGGCTCAGGACTCAATTCCCATTTGAACAGATTTTTAAGCTTGGCTGGAGGTGGTAGGAAAGTGAGTTCCTAGCGTTTTTCCTGTCCCCTGGACTTGGTCTGGCTGAAATCATTGTTGTAAAAAGCCTGCAGGCTTCCTCCTGTCACAAGGAATGCCGTAGCTCCCTGAGTAGTACTAAACTTCGAGGTTCAAATGCGGCACTGTCTAGACTGCTGCGTCCTTTGCTATGCTCCTTTGTCCCCTTGCTGCCTGCCTCGTGGTGCTGAGCTAGCAAACACCAGGCAGAGTGACTGGTGAGATCTGGCAGGTACTGCACAGGTGATGGACAAGGCATAACATTTCCCTGCTGGCTTCCATCTTCTTTAGAGATCATAGAGTATTGAATGGTTTGGGTTTGGATGGGACCTTAAAGATCATCGAGTTCCAACCCCCCTGCCATCAGAAGGGTCACTTCCCACGAGACCAGGATGTTTCATTTCTTTGAGTCCGTTTAGCTCCCTGAGGTTTTCATTACTATACTTGGGTTTTGGGATGTATGACTGAATCCCCATGGGCACTTGGCCTCCCACATCCAGTGTTAATATTTCTCTCTGGGTATTCCCCAGGTCCTAACACACTTGAAGCTGGAAAGTTCTGGAGAGATCCTGAACTTGTCTTCACTCTATTTTTGGGCCCAAGCTGACTTGACCCCAGATCTCCATATAAACAAATTTGGGTATGCTCCCTATATCCACTTCTGCTTACGCCATTTCTCTTGGCCGTTTGTGTGACTTCTCAAGAGACCTGGACAGTCCCTAAAGGTTGATGCGCTCCCACATGAAGGCATTGTCTCCTCAGGGTGCAAGGTGTTTAGGTCAGGAGGATGGGAGACCCTGAAGCCTGGGAGTCTCTGTGTGTCTTTGAAGCACATCTCTATACTCTGTTCCACTCAACGTGGACTGCCCCTTGTATGTTTGCACCAGGAGAGGCATAATGCAAATAACAAAGACAATATAATAGAGCAGATTAGAGTTCATGGGTGCAAATCGACAATTAGGCTCATTGTCATAATTTTTCTCCACAAATAGCAGCAGCAAATGCATTGCTTTTTAGAAGGCTATGATATAATAAGGATAAATGGTACTATTGAAAAATAAAAAAATCCTGTTATGCAATATCTGGGGGCCATGGCTGTCAAGGGCCTACAGAGCCATCAAGAAAGTCTAAAATTAAAACAGACAAGTTGCCAATGCATAAAACTGCCATCATTCTGTTCACTTCCCAGTTTGTTTCAACGACCATCCCATCTGTGAAACATATTTCTGTGGGACAGTTAAGGGTTGCAAGCATAACTAGCCCATTCGAGTGCCTGCCACAACCCAGGTGTCGCTCTTGTTTGAAAAATGCCTGGGTGGCCCCACTGCCAAAGATATAACCGCAGATAATACAATCCAGAAATCCCTTTCCAAAGCAGTGAGTAATTGAAATTTATGTACTTGCATAACTCATTTATTGCCGGGAGAGCGACGATTCCAAGGTTGTCAGCTCCAGCCATAGGGGTTGTTCCCTGATCCAAGAGGCCTGTGACTTTATTGTTTGAATGGGAGAGCAGAGGCTGGTGATTGGCACCGCTGTTTAGAGGCTGGGATGTATTGCTGGGGACCTGCTGGATGAGGGGTAAGAGCACAAAACTGCTCTCCTTGGTGGAAGAAAAATACTTCACTGGGAGTCATTTACAGGAATAAGGGTTTGAATCCGAGGCCTCAGGCCAGTCTGATAGGCTCTAATTATTTTCTGTAATGGAAAGTGTCTCTGATTTGCCCCATTCCTAGCAATGTGGTAGCACCTACTGATTCTTTTTTATTTCAAATCCAAATGAAAAGCCTTTCAAGATCAGTTCTAATTTTATGCATTACTGGGATTGAGAAATTTGGAAATAAATTTGGGACATCCCAAAGAATATCATGCTGGAAAGATTCCTTACATCTGGGAGATCCGTTTTCCCTCTTTCTGCTCTGTCATGGACTGATCTGAGTAGCTTATGAAGACGCATCTGAGAGCAGAATGGAAAGTTTTTTCTGTGAAGAGTCCGTGAAGCTCTAAAATGACAGATGCTATAGAAATACTGAAAATTACTGTGACTAATGAAATAATTTGTGACTAAGATTTGCTTTAACAAGCAGGTGCTCTCATGTGAGGCATCCAAGCAGGGACAGAGTCTCAGCTTCTGGACTTTGGGGCTGTCTTTGTTCTCCTCTTTCTTCCAAAGCACCCATCCTTTCTTCTGTTTCACTGTGTGTCATGACCTGCCCCTCTTTCAGAGACGTGGGGGAGTTCTGTTTAGAAGATGCTCCTAATGCTCCATGTATTAGACAAAAGATACAACATACTATCCCCTGCTACCTTTCTTCAATGTTAAAATATTCTGGGAACATCACTGCAGTTTCCTAAATATTGGGACATCTGATTAGTAACCACAGTGTTGCTGGTACCTCTTCATTTTTTTAAAGCAAAATGAGACAGTACATGTAGTGAAGAGGAGAATAGGATGAGACTTTGGCTTTCACTTTTAGACAAAAATTATAAAGTTTTTTGTCTCTTGAATGGGAGAAAGTCACTGACTGCTTTTGCTTATGGTTTCAAACTTCTTATACATTGAAATTAATACCAAGAAGTTTTGTGCTCTGAATTGGGACTATTCTTAGCCCCCAAAAGCTTTGTGTGCTCTACAGAGAAATTACATTTCATGGCAGCCTTTCATAATCAAGGAAACTGAGTCATGGAAAGGCCAGTCAACCTGCTCTTGCTACTACCCACTTTACCTGACTTCAAGTTTTTTTCTGCTCAAACAACTGTCCTGTGTCTTGCCCAGAATCCTGAGTCAACCGGATCTATAGTATGAGGACTACAATAAACTCTGTAACAACATCTTCTTTTCTGCTTTCCCTGGTGGTGAAAGACACCAGCTGAGCTGAATATATGACTTCCTATGTCCCTTTAACCACAGGCCTGACCTTCTTCATAAAAGTCCCTATGTTATGATAGTGTTGCCAGGGTTAAGCGGTTGTACTTATAATTAATTGAGGCACTAAGTTTAAAAAGTCATTAGAAATCAACTCACAAAGGATAAGTTAAAAACCTTTCTGTAAACTTTGACATGCCCCTGAATTACCTCTAAACCCACATCAACAAAAAGGGACATTAATAAAATCATTATATATTTGAAGAGTAACACCTTGTCCATGTAGAGTTTATGGCTACAAATGAATAACGTGTCAGGGAACACCATCAAGTCCATTAGGCCAAAGATTTCACTGATGCTATTCATTTAGAGGGGATGGAACTTGTAGGTTACTGTGATGGACAGTAGCATAAAAAATTTAAAAGAGGGATAAAAGACCCTTTCCCTTTTTCCTTTTTCACCCAGCCTGATAGGCCATACAAACTTCTAGGTAAGTATGAATAAAAATAAAACTTCCTGCCATGATTTACTCATTCATAAATCTTTTTTTTTTTTCTTTTAATCACTAGAAATCTATTCCAGTGCATGTAAAGTCTTAATGAGACCTAGCAACATTATGAGTGCTGGGAGCAATCGCCCTTCAGCCTCATGCCTGCAAACGCTCTCGAGGCATGCATATATCTCATTATGGCCAAACGCCCTGTCATGTGTTATTCCTTACTTAGTGACAATTTGTCACTGTCACCCTTGACATGTCACTCTGCTGCAGAAGGATTTGACTTCAGCGTAAAATGTGACAATCAGATGAGAGAATTTTGTAATCCGAACTGAAATATGGGGCTGAGAGAGACTAATTTCATTCAAACACAATCCTAATATAACATAAAGGGGAAGAAATGTTTGCATTTAAGGATTTTTTTGTTAAGGTTCCATTCTTTTGCCTTTTCCTACCCCCTGCTCCCCTGCTTCAATTATTCCTTAGGATAATGCTTTTATTTTTGAAGGATGGATTCTTACATTTTAATACCATGCATTTTCAATTAAGTGCACTAAGATCCATGGATAGAACTATTACTTAAACTATAAGTAATGGTTACATGTAAAAATTAGGGAAACATATTGTGCTTTAGATAAATTACATTCAGATTACTTCTTATTATAAATGGGGTAGAAAATGGATTTTTAGCTCTGGCTGGCCAAAGAGCCAACATTTGTATCTACTTCATTTGTTTAAATATATTTCAAGCCAGATTGAAATCCATATTGCCTGACATTAATTGAGTACTGAAGCATCAGTGTACTCGAGTTTCATAAACCACTGATGAGTGAGTTCCTACAGGCTTGATTTAAAAATATACCATCCCTTTTATATGAAAATTATATTCCGTTTATAGTGTAATTCTTAAAGCCCAACATTAAATGGTATAAATCTTAATAAGATGAATGTAAATATGACATTTGTACTGTTGAGTTGACATCTTGTTTGCTAAGAAAATTATATTTCTCTACTTGATATTTATTAAAATATTCTTCCATATGATATTCTAGGCAAATGGTTTTTTTTCTGTTGCAAAGCTGAACGGGGGAGAGAGCAGGGTGGGCTGTGAGACGGACTGTTCCTGAAGGTCACTTGTAGGGTTGTCCTTAGACACCTCATCCTGGGTAGGATATTCCACTCCTGGGCATCTTCTGACAATCAATCCTATCAGGTTGCCCAGTAATTTATTGGCTTTGTGGCACTGACAAATAGTCAATCATTTCACTGGTAACCTATAGGAAGCCAGGTTTGAGCTCATGTTTCCAGAGGTGAAAGTCTAGGGCATTTTAACCCATTTTTCACACTTGTAATTCTCAGAGAAGCAGACATTATTTGAACCAAATTCTGGATTGTGCAAAGAAGGTGCAAGGCTGTGATTTTTCCTTCAAGTTTCATCAAATTTTCTTGCATAAAATGAATGAACGAGTAAGTTACTAACTAAATAAAGACACCCTCATCAAGCAGCTTTTACTGGCTGAACCAAGTGTCCTATGGCCTTCATCACGCTGCGCTCTCTCTGAGGTAGAGAATGACTGCTTTTAAGTGAACACATTATGAAGTACCATCTGCAATGTGCTGTCCTCCTGGATATTTTTAACAGGACTAACATAGCTGTCAGGATGTCATGCAATGAATGTCGGATAATTTGTACACTTGATTTTTTTTTCATAAAGCCCTTCCATGCTATTATTATAATGATAAAGGCAGCGTTCTGCTTTAAGTGCATTTGCTGCTTTCTCAATGTACTTACTGAAGTTGCTTTATTTAAAATCTTTAACAATACAAATTTTGTTTAATAATACAAACATTGTGAAGGAAGACAGCACATATTGAATAATCAAGGCTTCTGTGAGGAGTGTGGTAAGGGTGGATTTTTTATGTAAGTTCTATCATTTTTCTCCTTCATTGGGGTCTTCAGAAACAGAAGGAACTTGTCCTTCTTTGTTAACACCAGCAAACTTGGTAAATTTTGAGTTCAGATTCCAAGCAGACCCCTACTTTCTCTGGGACTTAATATGAATTATTTGAGCACTCTTTGTTTTGATTCTCCATCTGCAAGTCATGGGTAACCTTAGCTACCTCACAGAGAAGTTAATGGAAATGCTGCAGGCATTCAGATAAGAGGTGGGTGAACATGCAAAGCGCCAGGTGAAGTTGTAAACCACGACCAACAACTTTTGCCTTTTTTGTCCCCTGTCGCCTGGTGAAGTTGTAAACCACGACCAACAACTTTTGCCTTTTTTGTCCCCTGTCCTTTTCATACGGAGCTGTGTCCTTTGGTCCTTCCCTGTGGACTAACTTGGCAATTATTGAGTACTTTGTTGGGCTAATTCATCTCTTTAAGACAGTTAAAAACATAATTTTTCCCCATCATTTGTTTCCTGTTTATTCAGCAAATTAGTTCTCTTAGTGGGACCTCTTTCTTTTGGTAATGGTGAGCTATAACTTCATCAAAATTTTCTCTGAAATTAACTTTGAGTCATTTCAGTTTTCTGTGTCCCAAGGCACTTTTCCAGGACCGTCTGAGCCAATGTACCATATCATCACTGTCAAGGAGTGGAGCTTCACTCTCCTGTACCCTGAGTCCTAGCCAGTCTCAGCTTTGCACATCTGTTGTTTACCTTGTGATGGGTCTGGCTCCTGTTGGGTGTTTCACTTAGTCAATTTAACTCACTTATCTACAGAAACTAGACCAGTAAATTAAAAAAAAAAAAAAAGGTAAAAAAAAAAATAAATTGATATTTCTCTGCTGAGTTATAATTGACTCATACTGACAGCAGAGCCACTGACCCAAGAGGGGGAGCAAGTCAACCTTCTTTCAACAGGAGCAAGCTGTTAGGCTTAGTTTTGTGTGTCATTGTAGGCTAGACTAACAGTTTACCATGGCTGACACTTGGAGATCCCTTCTCCCCTCCTGACTATATGCCTCTGCTCTTCACCTCTTTTGATTATATGGGAAGGAGATTCAATAAGTAAACCATCAGAAAAATAAAAACTTTTCATCAAAAAGAGGTAGATATCTCATTGCCAGGTTGATGGATTGGATCAACAAGCTGTAAACAGATAAAAAAATGTCAGATGAGTTGTAGCAGAAGGAGGGGCAAGAGAGGAAAGAAAGAGGGTGGTGGAGGCAAATGGGGTGAGAAGAGAGCAGAAATACACTCCTCCCATTGCCTGATGTACCCTGGGGAGGTGCCATCAGTGATCCCACATGCGTTCCCCTCTTTCTTAACTCCTGAATATTAGTGACGTTCCTTTTTTGCTGTTGTTTTTATTTTGTTTATTTGTTTTCGGATAGGGAGTCAAAGAACAGTTTAAAAGCCAAATCAAAGCATTCTTGAGGTTCTGGGGATATCCCAGGAAATTTCTCTGATAACCTTTACCTGGACTCTCCTTCTCATTGAGAGGCACTTTCTAGCCATTAACGATGAGAAACTTCCCATTCCCTATGGTCAGCCTAGGTTTTCCTTCTCTATAACAAATTATACCTCTCTGTCCTCAGCTGGACCTTATTTATGAAAAAGGACCTCACATTAGCCTTATCATTTGTTAAAGCTTTGGGATGATAAATCAGAATTCCAAAGGCATTGGCTGGAAGGAATTAGTTAGGGGAGTGAAATTAGAGTTAATCTGTTCATAGAAATGTACCAGATCACAGCTCAGAACCAGTGTTGTTTCTGCTCCCTCTTACTCCCCAGTATCTGCTTCCCTTAGCATACATCATCAAACTTATACTTTAATAACAAGAGCTAAATTTCTATTTTTAAGGAAATCAAGGATTTTCATCCTCATGTTCTAGCAGCTGGTGTTTCTGGCATTGGGCTCACACAAGAAATCTATGGCTCTGAACTTGGATCTCCAGAGACTTATTAAAGTGCCCTGGCCGCAAGGCCTGTCTCTCCCTTGACAGAGTACTTGGTAGTTGCTGTTTTTCTTTTGCAAAAAAACCTTGTTTCTGAAAACTAATTGTATTCCCACGGGATAATTTTCAGGGGGGCTTTTTGTTTGTTTTGGTTTTACTAAAACTTTCACAGTTTTAAAAATTTTTCCTTTGATCTTTGAAAACTCAGAGGAGGTTTCTCAGCTGTGGTTAGGAAGAGAAATCCCAGGTGCCACTGACTGATGAGGTTGTGGGTGAAGCATGGACAGCCTGTTGTTTGCTTTCTTGTCTTTGGTTTTTCTTTATGTGTTTTTTTTTTCCCTTCCTGTAACATTGTAAACATTGCTCCGTACTGCTTTTTGCAGGGAACAAGATTTTCCTTCCTGCTGATACATTTTTCCAATTGAAATCGGACAGCCTGGAGAATCAGCCAACAAGGGAGGCATTCCAGGTGCATGATAGGAGCCTAAAACTCAGAAATTCAGGTAAGTAACAAGGGAAAACTTTTAATTTCCTCTACTAGACACATGCAAATATATCTGGTCCTGTGCAGACCTTAAGTATTTTCTCTCTACCCGTTTGAGTAAATTCAGAGGACCAGCAACTAAGTACACTGCTTAACAGCTCACATAAGTTTCTTTACTTGAAACCCAATTTTAGCTTGGTAAGTTGACTATGTAGTTAAATAATTTGTGTTTGCTTTTAAGATTTGGCTTGTCATAGGTGTTTCAGGAAGGTGGTGGAATTAACTTTCCTGAGCATGGAAACATGTAAGCACCATCCTTCCACTCTGGTGATGACATCAGTGAATTTCATTTATCATTTTATTTTTTTCATATCCACCCTCCTGATCTTACAGAAAGAGCTGTGAATTATTATTCCTGCAGTGGCTTAAAGTTCGTAGGAACTCATTGTGCTTACTCTTTAAACTTGCAGATACTATGAACTCTGAGATACAATCAAGGTTAATTTCAGTATCCTAGTGCCTTGAAACTGATACTTATGGGTATGGAAATCTGTTAGCCTGGTCACAGCAGAGCACAAAGTCAACTATCAGCGTCACACGCAAGCTGGTCTTTGCATATGGACAGAATTGCATTAGCGGACAATTAAATGATATCAGTTTAGACCAGGGACTTTCCTAAGCAGATAGCCTTTAGAGCCACTGTGGTTTTTAAACATCAGGTTAATTGAGAACTGCTGTATCTTTAATAGGGGGACCTTTGGGATATGACTACAAGGACTCTTTGTTGTTCAGCCGTACATTAGGCAGAAACTGCAATTCTGAAATCGTCGTATAAATCCCAGGAGGCACAATCATTAATGGGACACTAAGTTCCAATTAAGGGCATGGCCCAAAAGACCAAGGTGAAAAATATGGCCCTCAGCACCCATCCCAAAGGATCTCTCTGATCCAGCTGCTTGATTTCAGCTGCAGAAACATAATTGCAAATAACAAAATATTTACTCTGAACAAAACATACTGCTTGTTGTCTGGAATGTAAATAGGAAAACAAACCAAAACCAAAGGGTCTTTCAAATTAAGTTGACTGACTCACCCAAAACCAGACTAGAAAGACAAGATAGCTGCATATCATAGCTGCAAGTCCTTATCCCTTTTAGTCCAGCCCTGTGAACTTCATCTTAGGTCTGTTTAATGTTAAATCAAGTGTTTCACAACTTATAGTCAGAATGTATGAAGGCCTTTCCCCTGTGACCCTGTTTAAGTTTTGTTCCTGTTTTTAGGATTCTATGAGTTCCACAAGACACAACTACGCAGTTTAGTCAGTGTGTCAGTTTCTTTCTAAATGAGTTACTGGGTCTAATGGCCTGCTCAGACAGACCCAGATCTTCTGGAATGCTGTAGATATGATACATATTTGTCAGGAACACTGGGTGCTGAGGGTCCAGCTGAGAATACAGGATGACTGGTGTTTTTTGGAAATTATAACCTTGATAACTTCAAAGAGTCTTTGCAGTTAACTTAATAAGTAAATAATTTATGATTACATATGAATACCTTCCACTGTCTTAATCTGTTTGTAATACAACCCTTTCCCTGAGTGTGCCCAAAGATTACCTAGTTGTTTTTTAGCTACACAGACCATCTGAGTGGGATGTTAATTAATATGACACTATGGAATTCACTTTAGTGGAGTACCAGAAAAATGGAAATTAATTTCAATCATTGACAAGCTTGTCAATTTAGTTGTATTGATTTTCTGATACCGCTACAGCACATGGCAAAGTTCATACATTGTAAAATACATCATTATTATTGGCTCAGTCTGCTGGATGCAAGTGGACTGTTATTTTTTTCGATAAATTGACATTCTTTAAGTGTATGAAAATGCAAAATTATGTAAGTGGCTTTTATTACTATTTTTAATACAATATCAATTTACTGTCTTTAATGGTGAGTCTCAATTATTTCCAAATGCCTAAGAGCAAGCTGGTCTAGAGCAACCTCAAAACCACAATTTCTTGGGTAGGCAAAGTTTAGCAGGAGAAAAGCAGGTGAAGCTGGCCATTAGCAGACATTGACCTTGAGCTTGCTGGAAGGAGCTGGTATTCTTTAGGGGCTCTGGGGCCCCCTGAGGCCGGTGTGATTGCTGGCCCCTGGGATGAGAGATGCTTCTAGAGCAGCGATTGTGGATGCCTCTCCAGTCTTCTCCTTTGGGGCTGTGGTGTCAAGCTCAACAACGAAGCAAAGCCCTCTCTTAAAGAGCACAGATCAATCGCAGAACGCTCAGTCTCTATAGGGTTTTAGAAGTCAGTATCCAATGCTGTATTTTTCTTTTGTCAGATGTCTGTGATGGAAAATCAAAAAGCAATTGTTGTTTTGCTGAGTCCAACTCTAGCAAAATAAATTCAGGGTGTTCTGATTAGGTTTCTGATTTTGGTTTATCTCTTCAGAGCATATAGAACAGCAGAAAACCTACATTTGGCTTCTGTCTGTAAGTTTTCTGATTTTTAAATGCAATACTCTCATATTCCCACCTGAGGTCATTAGCCACAAGGTAGGTTAAAAAAAAAAAAGTTTGAAGGATGGATGTAGCTGCATACAAACCCCAGCAATCTGTGCTCATGTTTATGCTGATGCTTCTGAAATTCATCGTGTTACTCTGTTAAATCTCAAGATTACAAAATGTAGTGCTTGTCTAAAGTTTCAAATAGAATTTTTATACTGAGGAGTGCCTGTAATAGAGGGACAGAAAGCATGTATTTCTGATGAAATGCAATTGCTTTGCATATCAGCGTCTGAGACAGGTAGTAGCACCTGAGTTTTGAGTTTGGTTTTCTGGTTGGGTTTGTTGCGTGGTTTTTTTTTCTTTTCCTTTGGAGTGTGCCTAAACATTGTTTCAAAGTCAGTAAAATAGACATTAACCTCTGGGACAGCAGTAATTTGTGGGGGAGGAGAGGGAAATAATTAAAAAACCCAAATCCTAAACACTTGAGGCTGAAAAGATTTTTTCCCAACATTAAATGTGTAATAATGAAACCAATATTCCCTATCGATGAATGCATTTAGTTATTGATAAGAACTATTTGGTGAATTTTAGTCCTTCAGGCAATTTCAATCTTTCTACACACAACAAAGGGATTAAAAAAAATCAAAATACATATTTCTGTTCAATTTCAGAGCATTTTATTTTGCTCAAAATTTAAATTTGCCTACATTTGCCATGGAAATATTTTCTATTGGCAAAACAGATTTTTTTAGTCAAAAATATCAGCAAAGAAATAAACTCTGACAAAATCTCTAAATTACAATCCAATTATCTTCAGTTGAAATCATTTAGACCAGCTCTAACAGTAGCAAGTTTTAAGCATGTCAGTGGTGTTTCCTTTTTTCCCCCAAAATTTACTGACTTCAAGACTAGCATTTCAAAACTGCTCTGTGTGATCAGCCAGTGTTCAGTCCACCAACTCAAGTTGCTCATTAGAGTCCTCTCCCAGCAATTGCTTCATAATGTTAAAGACAAAATTTAAGCATATGAATTAGGGAAAATTTGTACTTTATCAACAGCAAATACACAGAGAGAAACTGAGGCAGGAATGGGCAGTGACTTGTTCCATCTCCTTGCACATGCTGAAGATAAGACATTACCCACTTTCAGTCCTGGGCTTACAGTGTTTTTCTGAGATAATGTGCAATGCTGTATTTTGTCCTTATTAAGGGAAGTATTTGCTGTCTCATTCCAGAGCAGAGGTGTTCAGATTTAGCTGTGACAGTACAGGCAGCAGTTTCTTTAGTTGCCACAGCTAAATTTGACAGGGATCATGAGTCAGAGCCCTGGGGTGACGTAATTTTCCAAGAGGGAAGGACTGCTGGGGGAGTGTGATCATTTCTTTGCCATGGCGTGAATTGCTGCTTTTGTGTGTTAATACAATTAGGTGCCTACAATTAGGCAGTCCAAGGACATAATCTGTCTGTTGACCCAGATAGGAGATTGGGCTCCAGGTCATCAGACTTTACTTCATTACAAGGCTCTAATTATCTCCCTCAGTTTTCCCTTCAGGACAATAGGGGTAGGGATACCTCTCAGGAATGTTGTGAGGATTAATTAACATTTGCAAGGAGCCTTGAAGACAAAATGTACAGGGGCCTGGATTGCTGGTAACTTTTAGTGCCTGACTCCCACTGAAGCAACTGCTGAGCACGTGTATGTCTCTGGGGCTCTCAGCATTAATATTAGTCACCAGCTAAGGATGGAAAGAAAAAAGATAAGTGATTCAATCTGCTCCTGTGGATCTCTTATGTCAGACCTTCAGGTACAATGCAGCTTTCTGGAGCAGCAAAAAGAGTAACTCTTTGTTCATTTTCTTCACGAACACTGGAGGGAGGAGGAGGAGGACAGCCGGTTGAGTTCTCTTGTGTGATTGCTGACACAAGACCATGACAGAATTTGGCCTGCAAGATACTGCTTTTAAAATCTGCCCAATAATTTCATTAGCTAGTTGTGGGGACATGATACTGCAGTGGATACAAGCCTGAGAAGGCCCTCTGGCAAGCTTTGCAGCTGAAGTCCTCTCTACTGCATCAGGTAGTCTTGCAGAGCCAGGTTGAAGTTTGCTGGCAGGATCAGGGCCAAGACAGTTTAAAAAAAACACAACAAAAAGCAAGAGTGTGCAGAAGAGTACAGTCAGTTATTCGTGACTGAATGTGTATGTGTGAAACCATACTCAGTAACTTAAACATATTGAAAGCGAATGCCAGCTACTGCATTTGGTCTTCCAGCTATTAGCCATCGCCACAAAACAGTGAGCAGAGCAACGTCATCTAGACCACTTTGACACAATTAACAGGCAACGAAGGACTTCCTAAAAGCACATGTTTGACACCCTGCTTTGTCATGGGTTTTTGAACTGTTGCAGGGATTAAAAAAAATTAAATTAACTTTGTGCCAGTGCATATTATATTTGGACAAGGGACTAGATGAAATGATTAGAATAATAGTCTTAGAAAAGATCACATTTCCCTACTGTGCCAATGTATTTGACTGCATACAGCAACCCTTTTAGGCTACTGTTCACAGTGAATTGTAACAACTTCCTGCAAAGATCTAAGTTCTGCATCTTTTGAATGGCAAATTATTAGAACTAGGTCAGGTCTAAGAAGAAATAACCATCTTTATTAATCAGAAATAACCAGCCTTATTACTGTGAACTACCACTTTTAGGGTTGCTCTGCAACCAAAATACAAATTCACCTGATCCTAATCACCATCCCTCAACAAAGAAGGAATGCATCCTGGAGGATTGCTAAACACGGCAGGTAAACTGCCACCTGGCCAAAGGGAAGCTCTTGGGGATTTTCTGTGAGGTTCATTGTTACTTCTCTGCTTTGAAATCAACTGAGCAATAGAAGGTACAAAATCTTGGAAAATAACACATTTAACAATAGTTACATATCAAGTTTCCTAAAAAGTCTTTTGCAGAGGTGGGTAAGGAGTATCATTATGAGACTCAGAGCAACTGACATAGCCAGTAATATACGAAATGCAGAGCTACATTTTACTAACAAGCACCTACCTTGTTTGACTGAAGCGTCCGTTTCCAATGTGTTTTGTAATCTTAGTACTAATGTTTAGTGTATTTTAGGTTGGAACTATTTCATAGGGCAGGAGCTCTGTGTAACATTCATGTCAGGCCGTGGAAGCAAGTTGCCTATGGTCATCTGGTACTTATTACCTCCTTTAGCACCCCCTTTGCCCCAGCAAGTCTTTTCCGTAACTTCCTCATCATTTGAACTCCCTGTATGTGCATGTCTTTGTTGTGGCTTTTGTGGCATTTTACTTCTGCTGTACAACCTTTGTGAGTGCCTTGATTTGTTAAAACGGAATGAGTCTTTCAAAGGAATCCAAAAAAATATTATAACTTTGGTTGTAGTTTTGTAGGATTAGCTGCCTGCTTCCCTTAGACTTTGAAAATCTTCACTGATGTAAGAACTAAGTTCAGATGATCAGTATATTCTCTTTCAACTTGGGTAGCTGACAGGCCACCTATCATAGACTGACTCCCAGTTAGGCTAATGTTGCTGGAACTATTGCTCACTATTAACTATCCATGTGGTTTGTTGGAAGCCCGAAGTAGCTTCCTTTAGAAAGTTAAGACAAAACACAGGGTAAAGGCAGTGGGTGCTTTGAGGAGGAATTATTCTGTCATATTCTAAGACCGATCAAGCTAACTGCTTTTGTAAGCTTGACTGTTTTTACAAGCTGTGTGCTCAGAGTATTTCGCTAAAACATATATAAAGCTGGATTTTAGGGATTTCTTTTTTTTTTTTTTTTTTAAGAAATCAATTTACATTAAATATCAATGGAAATCAGCAGAATGGTTAGAAAATACTGGTATATTTGTATAAAATTTCCAGCCGAGCATAACATCGACATTGTACTTGGGTACAGTAAATACACAGACATTCACAGGCACACACACCAAAAAAGATTTTTGTTTCAAAATAATCTTCATTACCTGAGGATTATCATAATTGTCATTTCAATTGACTGATTTTAGTCTTTAAAAAAGGGTATAATAGCATTCACTGTCTGAGACTGAATTACTGTCATTATGTTAAAGGTGCACTTTATCACTTAGCTTTTCTCCATTATAAATGCTCATAGACGCACACCACTTTCTGCTGCTACAAACCTTCAAAACATAATATGACAAAGTTTTGTATCCCGACACTTCGTTACTAAAACTTCAGAACAAAGGAGTACCAAAGGCAATCTGCCATTGCTAATACAACCACATTACTAAAAGATAGAGAGGATATTTTAACAATAGCAAGTTTCTGACTTCTGCAGGAAAATGCAAACTGTTCATTGAGATAAAAAGGTATTTTGTGTATCTTTTGCCAGGAGGGAAGATGCAGAGTTGCTCTTCTGCTCGGAGCAAACTTAATAAGATACGAGCAGATCAAGCAAATATCAGCCCAAATGAGAGAAATAGCCATGCCGTACTATCCCAGACTTCTCAAACTTTTCCCAGTGATGTTTAGATGAAAATCTAGACACTGCCATGATATTAATCTGCCAGTGTATAAATGATGACATTTATCACTTCTGCAATTTCTTTTGATCTGGTATCTTAAGCCTCTTCATATGTAAAAGTTCTCAACACATTGCACTGTCATCTTGATACATATGGGACATCTTTTACTTCTGCAGGCACAGAAGAACCAAGTCTGGGTATGTCACTACGGTACAACACTTGGGCAGAGCTCTGTTGAAGTAAATGTCACTATGCCTGGAGTAAGAGGCTATAGAGAGGCATAAAGGTATAAACATCAGATCTAGAGAGATCAAGGACAAGAATTTGCCTGAGGAGCAAACCTTTTTCTTTAGGGGAAGAAGGGAGCCTCAATTCTGAGATACTCAACAAGGTACAATTTAAAGAATCTGTTTTTCAGAGGCTGTGGTCAGCACAAGAAGGGCTAATAACAATTAAGTCCCCCAAAATACTATTAAAAGCTTGGGATAAGTGCCAGAGCTCTAAAGAGCCCTGTGAGTTTCCTTGTAAGTGGTAGCACTTCAAGAGTTCCTCTGACCTTCTTGGACTATACAACTTTCAAAGGTGAACCAGAAGAGAGGACCTCCTTTTTTGGTACTCTGCTTGCCATTTTTGAGGCACCTGAACTTTGGGAAATAGAGGCCAGTCCCTTGAAAATCAGAGTATTGGGGGAGATTTGAAACTTGTCACCTTAGTCACTTCTGAACATTTCAGCTTACATTCTCCCACCCCTTTGTGGGATTTTTTTCAGTTGTAAAGTTTTCTTCTTCCTTCACAGTGATTATTAACAGATTTTTCTAAAATGCCCAAAGCAGCATACGTAGGTCAGAAAACAGAAGCTAGCATGTTTTTGTCTGCCAGCTCCCTCCCTTACTTATCATATAACATTTCCCTTATGTATCCCCAGGTTATGCACAAGTCTGGTTCCATCATTGCTTTGTGGTGCAATGAGTAGGTTCTTGCCTAGAAACAGATTTACAGTACCAAGTTTTGACATAGAGAGAGATATTCCCTTATTTCCTTTTCTTTTTTTTTTTTTTAATCAAAGAACCTTATATAGAAAGAATTCTTGGACATTTAGAAATATTTATACCATAAGAAGAGTTTGTGGCATTATATCAAATGTTTCTGTAGTAATTTTGTTTAATGTTCAATAACGGGAATATAAAAATATCAACAAAAAAAATTAACCTATCTGTATTGAAGACACTGAAAGAAATAATACTGGACTGGAGTGAGGTGTTGGGTGGATAAATAGTTAGTTTTCTTTAAATTATATGAATGAAATGAAGAAAAAAAATATTTTCCTTAGTTTGTCATTGAGTCATTAGCTCAGTTAACCTTGTGACAAAGTGAACATTGCATGGTTAGGAGTTCAAATGCAGTCAGAGAAGTGTTCAGGTGTTGGCACACTGAACCAGACTATGTTGCCTGAACCTGAAAAATTAGGATGGAAACCTAGCAAGAGGCTTTTCACAGTGAGACGTGATGCTGCCAGCCCTTTGTAGACACTTAACTCAATTTTTTTCACAACGTTTTAAGTATTTGTTTCTTTTTTTTTTTTGGGGGGGGGGGGGGGGGGGGGAAT
>JAOQGH010000040.1:7916965-7930056 GCA_025769975.1 Gallinago jamesoni
GTGGTGGTGTGTGTGCCATTCCAGGAAACCACAGCTACAGGATAGGTGGCTAAGGGCAAACCTCAGCTTAGATAAGACGTCCGAGACTGCAGAAATATACCTGAACAAATTGTTGTTACAGGATCTGCAGAGGAAATTTTCCTTTTATCTAAATCTGATCCTCTACTAAACTACCAATTTTTTGAAATAAATGAAGCTTTCTTTCTAGGGGAAGAAGTAGCCATTCTTGGTTCTGTATTTCAAAAGTTACCTACTCCTCTAACACTGGAACTGAACCTCAGATTGTCAGTATTTAGCCAGGGAAAATTCATTTAATCTTCAATGACTAATGAGCTGGGACTTTTACTCTAAATGTAGATCTCAGTCTAGTAGGAAAAGTATGGGAATGCAAAAGCACATCTGGTAATTGGAAAGATGAAAAAGGTAATAATAAAGTGCTCATTTTGAGGCAACAATGATGAAGATAATGGATGATAGCCAAGCAGGCCATATGCACTTGGCTAACAGAATTAATCATGGACTATACAATGCAAAACAAGACAGACAAGTACAATAAAACATTTAAAGACAAGAATGGATTTTAATTTTAGGAGCAGTATAAAACAATATGATAATAATGATAGCCAAGTTACCCTGCAATTGTACAATCCAAACAGGATACAAATTAAAGCTATAAATAATATTTAATCTGCAATACCAATATATGTTAAAAAGTAATAATGACTAAAAATTATTAGAATTAATCAAATTATGAGTGCTGTATCCAGTATATTCAGAATGGCTAAGGCAATCCTGAAACTATCAGATATGAAGACAGGCTTGGAAATCGAAAAGGAATATTAGAAGTTTCCAACACAGTGTAACAAAGACTGTATCTGAAAATGCGAGCTAGTACTTAGATTTCAATTAATAGAGGAAGACTTATTATTAGAGCCTTGTGATTAGCGGTGTAAAATTCTCATAAAGCAATTTTGTAAATATCTCATCTTGAAGCCATTTTGCAGCATCATCTGTCACTAAGCCTCCAGCTACGGCACCTAAGGGATCATGTTTTCTGTCGCTTGCTGTTACATTTTTCTGTTACATTTCTATATACTTGTATTTTAAATCATCCAAACAGTTTGTGTGTAACAAGCCCTCACCCAAGCACAGGAACTGTCTGTTCAGGAATTTCAGGGGAATCTTCAAGGCTTTCCGCTGGGCCAGAAGAGACTCTAATGAGAGGTGGCTGAGCACCTTCTCCTCCCCTTGAATCACAGCATCCTTTGGCCTTTACTGAGCAGAAACAATAATCATACTGATACTAATAAAAAGCCCAACAGAATAACAAGTACTCTCTGTTGGTAACACTAAAATGAGAGACTGCTGTATGGCTGTTTGAATTGCATGGCAAGGTGTCTTACATCTGTAATAAAAGGTGCAAAAAAACCTTATGATCACAAATGAGTGACTATTAATTTGAACAATATCAGGTATGATTATGGCTGTGTTCTAAGCAGTCAGATGCATTTAAAAAGGAGAATGAGTACCTAAATGCAGAAACAAAGAAAGCACAAGAAACTTGGAAGTTGGGAGTAATTACTGATTTGAATAAAAATAATAACAAAAAAAGTAATAACCACAAACAATGAAAGGGGAGGTTGACAGTCAAGTTACATCAATGTGTTTGCATGACAGGGTAACACCATTTCAGATGTAAAAAGAAGGACGTAACACAAATGCTTCTAGAGATATTGTTTCTGTCTCTACAAACAGAATAATACTGTACTTAATACAATGGTGGAACTTGACAGTACAAAAGGTATTTCTTGGGGCTTTTTATTTGTTTCCAGTGCTTTGTCTAATCATATTGTGCATGCGTATCTCTAAGACCTAAAATTTTAAACAACGCAGGCTTTGCAAACACAAAGAATCACGCTAAACACAAGTGAGTTCTTACTTCTAACCTGAAGAATCTTAATCTGAAGATTTAGAATTTAATGGTAGCACTTTATTTTTTCTAAGGTCAGGTTTGTGTTAGAGGTTGTGTGTGCATGTTTATGCAAGTGTGTGCATATTCAAATGGTCAAATTGCTTTTTGCATCCCTGAATATCACCTCTGCTTGCTATGGACTCTCTGGATTATGGTGAGGGCAAAGATGATCAGCTGGAGACAGCTCATAGTTGAACTTGGGCAGGAAGCCAACCATGTTGTCAGCAGATGTTTTGCGGTATGTGGGTCACTAGGAATAATCTAAGTCTTTTTTTTTTTCCCCTTTTCAACACTGTAAAGACCCTCAAGCTGACAACTAGAAACACAGCTCTTCTACCCCAAAACTATTTGTTATTTAAATACAGTAAATTGTTAATCTCCTTTGGGATTTCTCAAGCAAGCTGAACAACTGTTGTGTCAGAAAGGTGCACATGGTGTGTGTGCTGCTCTGCCATGGTAGCACGCTGACCTGGATTGAAAACATTTACGTTTCTTTGAGAGAGGTGTGCAGTTGCATAAACCCAAGTGGTAACATGTTCATGTGGACCTGAAATCTTTGCTTACCTTCTCATGATCTCAGTCTCTTCTACTGGAAAGTAATTAATCTCATTTGTCAGCCAATTGCTGTTGTAACAGCTTGCAAGCTTGACACAAGCATTTTGAGAAACCCTCTTCTATCTTCCATGTCTGCCCTCCCTTATGTATCCCTTTCTGTCAGGAACATACATACATACATATATTCATATTTACTTATATCAGTACACATACATATATACATGTAGATCTTTTTTCTGGGTGTGTTGCCTTGATGTGGTAATTACGGGAAAGAGGAGGGGAGTTCTCTTTGCAACTGATGTCCCAGGCCTTTGCAGAGGATATGCTTATATCCTGATTCCAGTTACTAAGAGCAAAGACTGGTTGTGAGAAATCTAAACCATACAGTCTTTGGCCACAGATAATAATTATTTCCATCTTGCACACTTGGATCTTTCCCCATTTTTGGACTGATGCCTGGGACAGAGTCAGCCAGAGGCTTGAGCCTCTAATAAAGGGCCAAAAAATTGTTGTGAGAGTGACTTTGAGTGAATTACTCTTCAGTAATTCAGTACTCTTCAGTCTCCTTGTGTCATTTTCTGTTGTGCAAAAAGTAATAAATAATCAGAAATGCAAAATATTATTAGGCCTAGGTGGAGTCTCAACGAAGATTTATTGTGTTTCTTGTCATAGTAGCTGTTGGACAATCCATTCTCCACACTCCAGCTCCGTTCCCCTGCAGCTGCTGAATGAACTGTACAGTAAGGGAGATTTTCACATTGTCACAAGTGCTCCACTATGTGCAAATTGTTTTTCTTTCCTGAAGCTGTTTCCTAACTTATTGGACAGTTAAATTGGCTCTCCCAACAAGCTCAGCAGTTTTTGTGGGGGTTTTCCCAACTCTAAGATAAAAAGAAATTTAATTTCAAACCTCATCTTTTTCTTCTGTTATAAATGATTAAATGCATGCACATGAAGGAGGCGGAGGAAAGACTCGGTGATTTGTACTGAAGTGTTCTTGTAAAACAAGGAAACTGTCTTGAAGAAATTGTGTTTCTTGGAGGCTTTTTCACAAACTCATTCCATAGGGGATCATCCCTCCTGAGGTTTCATCACCATAAAATGTTTAGACTGACACTGTGGCCATTAGCTGAGAAACAGGTTTTAGTGCCAGCAAGTGCATGATGCTGCCTGTCCCACGCTCTGGAATAGAGGGGGAAGGCAGTTGCTTTGGCAGCACCACACCACACACCACTGGGTTGTGGGATCTGGGGAGATGCCCCAGCAGGCGCATGACTCAGACCAGGGTGATAGAAGTCATTAAGAGGGCTGTGATACCACTGCTTGTCACTGGTGAACACTTTGTAGGAAACTTGCCTTGGCAATAGCAGGACCGGAAAATTAAACTCCCCCATCCCTAGGAGGAAAAGGAAAGTTTATATCGGTAAGAACTTTAGCAGCGGTCCTGCTCGCTGAGCAGCATGGAGGTAGGCAACCATGTCAGACACAATTACTGCTCCTTTTATAATAACCCCCTTTTTTCCAGGCAGCCGGTGAAGTGAATTATCAGCCTGCTAAGCCAGATGTAACATGCTCAGACCTAGTCACCGCTTTGCTTTCTGGGTCCCCTCCAGCTCTATTGCACCGGGGAGAAGCTGCTGGAGAAGAGTCCGCAGCAATCCGTGCTGATATGCTCATCACCCCTCTGCAGGGAGAGACTGGGGAAGGAGACAGAGGGGATACGTGGGGGAAATGCACTTCTCTTGGCCATGGTAATGTGAAGGGTGATCGGAAGATGGGAGATCTTGGGAGCGCTTTTTTGTGCCTTCTGTTCACTCCCCTCTACTCCCTCTGAAGTGCCGTTCCTCCCCAGGCAAGCTGCTCCTCCTGCTGATTAAAAAAATAAAGCCCAGCGGTCAGGCGGGATGTCCTTTCTGTCAGTTATGAGGCAGTTGTCGCCCCATCCTTCCCCTTTCTGAGTGTAATGCAGGCTGTGAGAGTGAAATTTCAAACGTTACGGTACTCTAGCTGCTCTGTGTGTGTAGAGAAATTGGAGGATTAAGAGCGAGAGTGACTGAGTGGTAGACCCTTGTATAAAAATGACAGATGCCCTGGTTTAAAAGGTGACAATTTGCCTATGCAGTGAAATGGTTCTGTCAAGGCATCAAGAAATTTGGGGACTTGAATGCAGAGAAGTAAGCATTTGAAAACGCAGTCTGCCTTGAGCTTCTGAAGTAGCCTCTGAGCTCCAGAACTGATGTTTTGTAATTTTGCCTTATCATCTGCTTGGGTTTATCATGGTGGTAATAGGGATAATGACAGAGAGTCAGTCATTTCCACTTAGATGCCAGTTTTTAAGTAATAATAAGCTCACAGCGGGTTCGATTTGGTCTGTGCTGAGAGTACCTGGGGTTATTTTCCCTTTGCTTTCTCATGGTAAATTATCTCAGCCCACCAGGGCCAAGCTGATTTTCTAGCTGTAAAAACAGAGAAGACGAACATGCGGCACCGCGCCGTGCTGTACACTTAGCTGCTTCCTCCTTTGTTGTTTTCTTTATGTTATTTAGGAAAAGAGAATTCTCTGAGCCACCCATTATGTTTTGAATCCAGGTCATAAAAAAAAGTAAACTAATAGTGGACTGTCTCCCCTAACCCTCTCACCCCATGCATCTCTCCTCTGTATTGCAATCCCTAATGGGAACATTTAAAACCAGTGCTTATGATAATGCCCTTGTTCCCATGGACACCACAGCACTGCAGAACCAAGATTAATGGAGGACCATTGAGACTGGTCCTAAAAGATTGTCCCTCTTGTGTATTATGGTCTGTCATGCTGCATCCATTAGCAGAGGAGCGGAGGGTCCTCATCGTGTTGGTATCACTGGGACCAAATCGAGCTACTGCAAGATGGCATTTCCATAGCACATCAACAGATCATTTCACCACTGCTTAAGGCATCGTAAATTGGACTTATAGCTCAGCTGCTGGCATAAATAAGTCCCTTTGATAGTTAGTGGAAGACGTTATGACACTCCAGGGTACAGGAGGGGACATTGGCACTGTCATTTTTTTTCTCCAGCCCTGGCACCCTGGTGCCTCTGATCTTTCTGAAGATTCAGGGCACGCGCTCTTCATTACGGTTTGGGCACCAGGGACTTGTTTTTTTTGCAAGATTAATGAGCGCCACGGAAATTCTCCAGCGCATCTCGATAATTAAGTCTTTGTTTATCAAAAAACAAGTTATATTAGGAGCAGAAAATTCGCAGTAATTATTCATAATTCTAACAATTCAAGTATAGCTACCTCATTTGCCTGGGTAATTCTGCTTTTTAATTTCTTGCATACATTTGCATATTAATTTTGCCCGTCGGCTGCAGCAGGCTTTGACAGTTTGTTACTATGTGATGGTTTTCACAGGGGTGCGACTCAGTTGGGTGGCATTTCGACTGGGTGCAATGATAAATTATGAATTTTCTAATTTGCTGCATAATGAAGTAACCCCTTCCAACCCAATTAAAAAAAAAAACACGCAAAGATGGTGTCTTTTAAATAATATTTCCCAGGTATTTCATCTCTCTGTTTTTGTTGTTGTTGTTTTGCAAGCATTTTTTTTTCACTTAAAAAGCAGATGACTGCATTTGCAGCCTTTCAGAATGACTGTGCCTTTCCATACATCAAACATGATTCATGATTCATGTATCCCCAGACTATATTCATGCTGTAAATTGGCCACTCCTCAACCCTCAGGGCAATCACGGATGATAGCAAAGAAGTTCTAGTTTCTTCTCTGATGTCCAATTTGGGCTGTCGTGATCTGTGTGTATGAGTCTGTCTGTCTGTGTGTCGGGGAGCAGGGATTTCAAATGAGGGAAATAAATGATGTGTGTTTGTTTTACCTACTTACTCAAGAGGCTGTACTGTTGTAAATTAACTGCTAAACTACTATGTGGGTTTCCTTCTAATTTCTTAAAATGGTTGTAGAAATAAATATATATGTATTTATTACTTCAGCATTGTGAAAAAGGATCTGTGGAGACTTAATTTGTGGGTGAGAGATAAGGGATTTTAGTTCAGTTTTGGTAAGTGTGTTCAGTACATTTGGTAATTTTATGCTCATAATGCAGCACTTAGAAAGCACAAGTATTGCTGGGTAAAATTTGTGGTGTTTCATTATACAACTGCAGACGGGCAAAACAGTTTAGAAATACTGTAGGCCTGATGCCATCCCGACTTTAAAGAATCTGAAATAACCCAGCCAATCTGTTTAGCATGATGCAAATACTGTAATTATACAATTATGCTGCATTTTTAATATAGAACAATTCCTATACATTTTGTTGTCTCTTAAAATTCTGCATTATTAAGAAACCAAGCCACGATTTTATCGGAGGCTACGCCACAACCACATGGCAGTAGATCATGGAGGATTTTGACATTAATACCCCACAAACAAGCAGCAGAGAGCACACAGCACTAATGCAAACCCACCACCAAGCGCAGCATTACAGAGTATTAATTCTGCACATCCCCAGAAGGCGAGCGAGCGACCCTCCACGCTACCCTCGCCCAGCCTTGGAAACGCACCGCACAAAGCCCCGGCACCACCTCCTTCCACGAATCCAGCCCAACTGCAAAGCGCCCGACGCTGCTGTTCGGCGCTGTCAACATTATTATAATGCACAGCCCACGGTGCCCGCTTGGCACAACTGGGCAACGGCGAGCTCAGGGGTGTTACAGCGTAATCACACAGCTAAATTCAACCCTACGCTACGGAGTGAGCAGCGATAATACCGAGCACAATACAGTGTTGCCATAACATATATTAAAGCCGTTCAGCACAGCGCATAAAGCGTGGTGGCATGTTGCATGTTTGTACATAAAAGTGGAAGCTGGCCGCAGCTGTACACCCAGCCCGCACCAGCCGTGAGCACCTACAGCCAAACTACCCCAGTGGAACACAGGCGACAGCACCGGTACGCAGCTTGTGCTCCTCTGATACAGAACACGGACCCCAGTCCGTGATAAAACCCAAACTTACGCCTGACATACGCGCTCATTGCCACACAATTCAGCTGTGCTGAGCCATACTACAGCACAGTTGCAAAACACTTTGCCCCACACTGTCACCAAAAAAAAATAAAACTTATCTCAAATGTACCACAGTAACCTAAACAAGAGCACCTTGTGGCTGACATATTAATGATGAGAAAACTTACCCACATGATATTTTACCAGTGGAAAAAGCAGCTTTGTCAAAATCAAGCTTTCCACAGGAATGTCTTGGTTTAATGACATTTTGACAGAAGGGGGGAGGTTCTTTGTGGTTTCTTAAATGTTAACTAATCCATTTAGACTTTTTTTACTTTTACATGCTTTTTTTTTTTCTTTGAATTTTTGTATGAATAAGAAGTTTTTAATACATTAAAAGTGTCCAAGTCAATGTTATTTTAACAACGATGGTTAACCTCAAATTTCCCCCTAATTTAACTTGGTGGCGAATGCAGTTGTTTGATTCTGAACAGGAACAATTTTTTTATGGATACTTTTTTTAATATACAAGAAGTCCTGTTTGTCTTTCTTAAGAAGGCGAGTCCAAAACTCTGCAAGTGCCTCGGTAATGCTACCAGTAATCCAAAAATTGTCATAAAGTTCCTCAAAGCCACAATGAGTGCAGCTGGGACAAGATGCCCAGTGTTCAGCTGCTGTGATGTTACTGAGATGATATGGTATTCCTGCAATAACGAGCGCCTCCCCCCCCCCCCCCCCCCCAATACTCTGGGTGGAAAGTGTCAGTCGGGAGGGTGGCTGTAGCTTGGGGTGCCCCATGGGACAGCATGAGGGTGCTCCATGGGGAGTGTGGGGCTAACACAGTGCAGCACTGGGGAGAGCTGAAGTGAACCCCTACGCTGCCGTAGCGCAGCATCACGGTGCACTGTGTCAGTCTTGTTTTCTGGTGTTTGCTCAACAAAACATTAGAACTGCATAAAGGGAAGTGACTGATCCTTAAATGTACGCTAATAACATGAGCCTTTGACTGAAAACATCAATACACCCCAGTAAAATGCACAGTTAGTCATGGCAATTAATATTTATCTAATCTGATTTATATTAGGGCTTTCTATAATGCCCACTGCTGTATCATCCATACTGTGATCAAATGCAGCAGACATGCATAGCGAGGCATCTTCCCAGACTTCAGTCTCCTCCCTTCCCTCATTCTCCTTCACTTTGTTGTTTATTATTATTCAAATTTATACATCACTAAACAAAAGAGCACTCATCCCAAGCCACTGATAAACTCTTAAAAATACATCTCATAAAATGAGCAGACTCCATAATTATCCATGGATAAAAATGCAACAGCAACCATGTGACTACACTAAATTTAATCAAAATCACTAACAAATCACCACCAGAGTTCCTTCCAACCATATCTTTGCTCATCTTTTGCCAATGAGCTATACAGAAAAGACTGGTTTTGCACTGACACCTGAAGGCTGTTTTGAACCAAAAATGAAATGGTTCTGAAGGTGCGGAGCCTAACTGGGAAATCCCCTCGCCCTTTTAACACCTGTGCTGATTTCTTAGGAAAACAGTAGCAGTAGCACCTGTCTGTTGAACGAGTGCATACATCAATTTGGGTGTAATGCTACAGTACGGCTTTGCTACTGGGTGTTCATGGGTGACTCAAGAAAAATAATTAAAATTGAGGAAGTTTTAATTAATTCTTGAGTGAAGACATAGCCTTAGAAGCAATGGCCTTTTAAGATAAGAGAATAATTTAAAGCCATCCTCGTTTATCTTCTTCAGTTGGAGAGTAGAAACTTTCTGATGTGGACAGTGTATTTGTCCCGTTTCACAGGCTGGAAGTAACTTTCACTGTTAATTGCAGTGGTTGGTTGTTAAAACAGCTGCAGTAGAGGTTAACCAAGGTCTTTTTACTGAGGTAGACTCAGAAAGGTCCGGGCCATTCTGGTCCAGAAAAGGGGCACTTGCTGACATATGGATTGACCTCCAGCCCTAGTCAGAGCAGTTATGATTTATTTTCTCTTGAGTATCTTCAGAAGAGAGTAGTGGACTAGCAAGAAATGGTCTCTGCCTGTGGAGGAGGAGGAACCATAGGACTAACCATTATGAAGAGGATTTTGAGGCATGAAGCCTGCTGGAATGGTTCTTGAGGACTTTGTAGGATAGGAAAAGCCAAACTTAGGATAGTCTTATACCACCCTTTGGGAGTGCTCTATGTCAGGGCTGATCCTCAGAGCCAGGACATGGCTGCTTCCTGGAAAGTGAACTGGTGGTCTCAAACAAAGCCCAAAGGTGAGATAATCCTCAAGCAGTGAGGACTACCAGGGATCCAGCACTCAAGGGCACTCTCTGACCTGCTTTTCTTCAGCTGTGTAGAGGTAACTGAATTGCCTTAATCCTTTGCTGATTTCATGAATTACTTTTTCTCCTCTGTGGAGAAGGGTTAGCAGGTTTGACATTCACCTAAACTTGTTCCCTACTATTTCCTGACCTGAAATATGTTTTCAAAATTGGCTGCAAGGTGAGCCTAGTTTAGGGATTTAACTCTGTAGGCCACTCTTTCATGGACCATTTCCTTTCCGAACACCTTAAGCCTCTGTGTTTGACTATTACAAATGTTTCACTGTGTGGATCACTGTAGGTGTTCCAAATAAGCCAGCCTTTTTACACAAAGTCAAATACATTATATTCCCTTTATATATTCCCTTTATTTGAGAGGTGACAGCAACTGTTCTGCTAGTGTTTCTTCCTTCAAATTTTGTACTGCACTTCAGAATTGCACTGCTTTTGAGGGGTTCACACTAGAGTGAAGCCAAACCCTGGGGCACCAGGGCTGCTGGCTTGTGGGAAGAGGGAAAGGGCCTCTGTATCCTTTTCATGCAGCTCATCTGCTACTCATCTACTAGGTTTTCTTAATAGTGGTGAGTATTTTGCCTAGAAAATAAATAATATCTGTATACCATTCATGTATAAAAAGATTTAGAATGATTGCCCACTTAAAACTGACTCTGACTCCAGAATTGTTAATATAAAAAAAAACGGCAGGATCACAGAATCATAGAATCATTTTGGTTGGAAAGGACCCTTAAGATCATTGAATCCAACCATTAACCTAGCACTGCCAAGTCCACCTCTAATTTGGTTGCATTTTTTTAGCAGTTAGGATTTCTTCCATCTTGATGCAAAGTGAATAAAAATTTCAATAAAACAGCTTCTCGTAGTTACTTTGACCTTTTGCGTTATTACTGGATAATTCAAAGGTATTCATCTCTTCCTTGCAAGTCATCTTGTAAGAAATTGTGGGTCTCATCCACCCTGTGACTCTTTTCCATTCTGGGGGATCTGTATTTCTCAGTTCTGCTTTAAAGCTTTTTTAGAATTAGTATGTGATACTCAGAGAAATCTGCCATAAACATGAAAGGCTTTAATATTCATGACTTTACATTAGATAATACAATGGCTTTGAATAAGCAAAAATATTACAAGCTGTAAATAGGTAAATTATTAACCATTAATTTAAGTCCATTTTCAGTAGTTGACAGAATACTGTCCTTTCACTGAGTTTAGAAGTTTCTGGGAGATATTTTTATTGAGAGAGCTCATGCATGTTTACCAAATAGATTGCAGGGATGCTAATATTAAAATCAGTCTGAAAATCTGTACTCTCATCCATTCTTGCTGGTTCTGAATCACACTAAAAAGGGCTTTTCAAGAAAATCACATTAGCTTAGTTTAAAATTAAGATAATGTAACATCAGTAGTAATCATAACAGAGGATTAAAAAACTAAAAAATGCAGATACATTTTCTCAGTTTGAATACACAATGTATTTTAAAAAAATGTAGTATTGGATTAATTATTTTCTATATTCCTAAAGTAAGATAAATACCAAGAGAAAAAGATAACCTATATTAAAAATATAGGAAATGGTAATTGTTTCTATCCTCTATCAAGTCTTCTCCTCTTGACTTTGAAATTATGTATCTTAAAATTGTCTTGTTTTCAGCCCGTTGAGGTTTTTTCAATTAGTATTTTTGTTATTACACTTTGGTATTACAAATTTCAGTGTATTTTTCTTACATCTGTGTTAACCTCCATCTGCATCTGCTCAACATTTTTGTTCACTTTTTATTATTGTAAATGTGTAGGCACAGTAGAGGTGAAGTCTCTGCTCTGGGAATGATTCCCAAAGTTTGGTCAGCAGGTCAAAATGTTGCAGCCCTGATGACTGCAATGTGTGATGATCTCAGTACAGTGTTCACAGACTTCTGCTCACGTGTTACTCATCTTAGAATTGATGATAACTCTTCTGTTTGGGTTCTTTCCGTCTTTCTAATATTTAAGGTGAATATGGTTTATTAAAAAAGTGATAAAGATCTTGGCATTTGTGGTACATAGCACATATTTAGGACAGTCATTGCCATGACTAAGTTTGTGATGGATCCTTCTTTATTGCTTTGGAACTTAGGGAAGTAAGCAAGTTTTACTTTGTCCTAAATAAGGTGTATTAGTCAGGTGCTGTAATAAAACAAGCATTTCTAAAGACGTTAATTCAAGTTAAGATTAGACATTGGGAAAATGTTTTTCACAAAGAGGGTGGTCAGTCACTGGAAGAGGCTCCCCAGCGAAGTGCTCACGGCTCCAAGCCTGTCAGAGTTTAAGGAGTGTCTGGACAATGCTCTCAGTGATATGTTTTAATTTGATGTAGCCCTGTGAGGAGCAGGGAGTTGAACTTAATGATTCTTATGGGTCCCTTCCTACTTGAGATATTCTAGGATACTATGATAATAATCCAAAGGCTGTACAAGGCTAGGAAGTTTCATAGTAAACCAAGCCTCAGGGAGACAGAACACTCCCCAAAAAGGCAGGTCTGGCGGGCAGACCAGGGGAGTAGTGAATGAATTCTTTATTTTGCTTTGCTTAGGTGTAAAGCTCTTGCTTTACCTACTGAACTGTCTTAGCTGGATGTGCCCTCCTTGCTGCTGCTGCTGCCTGGTGGCTCCTTTCCCTGAGCCAGGAGCAGAGACTGAAGGGCAGGACCATGACTACAGCAGTGGCCCAGAACTGCCACTGCTGCAAGGCAGCAAAGAGTGGGGCTCCCCCGGCAAAGTCACCCTGCTCCACTTCCTGCATCCCATCCAAGCCATGAACAGCCAGTTTCTCCAGGAGAATGCTGTGGGAAACGGTATCAAAAGCTTTACTAAAAGTCTCAGTACAAAACATCCCCAGCTTTTCCCTCATGCACTAAGCGGGTCACCCTGTCATAGAAGGAGATTAGGTTAGTCAAGCAGGACCTGCCTGTAGTTCCCCAGATCCTCCTTCCAGCCCTTCTTGTACATGGGTGTTACATTTGACGAGTTGACATGGTGCTTGGGGATATGCATTAGTGTTGGGTGGTGTTTTGTGTGGTGTGGGTGGTGGTGGGGTTGTTTTTTGGGGGGCTTTTTTTTTTTGTTTGGGTTTTTTTGGTTTTTTTTTGGTGTTTTGTTTTGTTTTGTTTTTTATTGGTTGGACTAGATGATCTTAAAAGGTCCCTTCCAACCTAGGTGATTCTGTG
>JAOQGH010000040.1:7931894-7943157 GCA_025769975.1 Gallinago jamesoni
TCCCTTCCAACCTAGGTGATTCTGTGATTCTGTGATTTGCTAGCCTCCAGTCAACTGGGACCTCCCCAGTTAGCCAGGATGAGAGATGAAAAGTGGCTTGGCTAGCACTTCTGCCAGCAACCTCAGAACTCAGATCCCATCCAGCCCCGTAGACTTCTGTGTGTCTAAGTGGTGTAGCAGGTCACTAACCGTTTCCTTAGATTATGAGGGTTTCATTCTGCTCCCTGTCCAGCTCAGGGGAGTTGAGTATGCAGAGAACAGCTGCTCTGACTGTTAAAGACTGAGGCAAAGAAGGCACTAAATACCTCAGCCTTTTCTTCATGCTTGGCCATCCTGTTTCCTCCCACATCCAAGAGAAGATGGAGATTCTCCTTACCCTTCCTGTTGCTAATGTGTAACCCACCTCTTCAGTCTTTTTTATATTGCTCACGTATTCACCTGAAGGTGTGCATACAAAAATTGCTTCCCTGTTACAGCCAGCTAGAGAAACTTGTCCTACAACATGAAAAGTATAAGACCATGTATTTAGTACTGCAGGATATGGAAATAAACTACTGAAAATTTGATGCGTAAATGCACTTCTATAATACTACTTCTTTAGGATAAATTTAAAACTATTTTACAATTACTAATTAATTACTTAATTTAGATTTTAAAAGCTCCTTCTCAAATGGAAATGTGAATGAGGAGAAAACCAAGATTTTTTGTTGCTGTAGTGAATCTCAAATTTATTATACCCCTCCTAAAGTCAGAGTACCCACAAGTAGACTGATATTGCAGACAGGCTTTACCCAAAGAAACAAAACTTTGTCCTCCCCAGATATTGCCATATCTTTAAAGCTTCAGCCCGGAGAAACTGCATGTTACTTTCTCTTGTGTATGCAACTATTGCTCACAGGTTTTACTTGACAGTCTCCTAGCAATAGTAGGTACACACCTTTCCAGCAGGGTAAGCACACAAATAATTTTCCTCCTTCTGCAGCAGCAGGTATACTTGGGCAAAGTAAAACTTTCTACCACTTCTATTAACAAAACAATATTCACAGAATAATCACATAATCACATAATCACAGAATCATCTTCAGTGTGACAACAATAACTATACGTTAATCATTATTAATAATAAAATATCAGTGAAGGGACTGAAGCTTTTTAAAATGACTGTGTGAAAAATATGCAAGACAGCAAGTTCAGAACCCAAAGCTATAAATACACAAGAGAATAGTTATTTAACATGTGCTGTAATTTGCACTATTTAAATCTAATATTAGAGCTGCGGCTTTTTTATGTCAAATCTAGAATGCTTCAGCAGTGTTAGATAAAAATGTTCATTTTTGCATTTGCTGAAATAGATTGTGCTGAACTTTATAAGAATGGCATGTAGATTTCATCCATGTTAACTGAGATATTTCTCACTATATGAGTAGGACAGAGAAAAAATGCTTTCATTTTCTTATATTCAGCAAAGGCAAACTCTATTTAAATTTCTATAATGATCTGCAGGGACTGGCAACACACAGTAAAGTTTGTCAAAAGGATGATGTGCATTGACTTAACTCTCCTGGTTAATGGGTTCAGTCCAGTTTATTTTTTTGTGACATGGGAAGAAAAATTCAATATATAATTTTGTGTCATTTAGGGGAACCACAAATGTAGAATTAGAAGAGGGAAACAGAGAAAAATAATAACCGTTCAAATGATTTTAGTCTGAGAAGCAAATAGATTTAACTGCAGTGCCCAACTCCCCCCAACTGTATTTGTGTACACTGGTTCAGAGTTTAAGATTCAGATAACACTCAGTATTCAAATTTGTCATAAGCCATATGTGCAGGTGAGAAATTGCAACGTTTTGAACTGTTTAAAATTCATTTTATTTGAAACTGTGCTTCAAAACCAGAACGGTCCTGCTAACATTCTGAATGCCGCTTGCCTCTTTAATATTATTGCTTGAAATATTTTGAGCAGAGCTAATTTTAAAGTACAGGTAGTTAGCTAGAGTTTAAACCCCTTACCAACTAAGCAAGTTGCGTCATGTTTGCATCAAACTTGATTATGCTACTTGCTTTTAGCAGGATATCATGTGCATACTGTTGCTTTATTTTATTGCACTTATAATTAGGATGGCATGCACAGCACTCAAAAGGAGAAAAAAAACCAAAATAGTGTTTCTATAACAGTGCTTTGGTAGGGTATCGGGTTTTACTGATGTATTAGTGTATAAAAAGAATTGAATACAGGCTAGGAATGGACAATACTATTATGCCATTTTTATATAAGATATAAACCTAAGCCCGTATATTGGCACTCTGGGGCTTGCTTATTTCACTGTCTCATATTCTTGATGGCCAATTCTGGAGGTAGTTGTGAACCAGGCTGAGTTTCGTGCTGAGGTTAGAGCTCAATGGGAAGCAGGGGTACTGGGGTCTAGACAATCCCCATCCTGTCTAACTTCAGCATGTTATCTTCTTTTCCCACCCAGCTTGCTAAAAGTTTTACAAGCCTATTTTTTCCTAGCCACCAATGATGTGTTTTGGAATAACCTCTAATTTAGCATCCTGTCTTTATTAGCCCACAGTGCTTTTTGTTCTACACAAAAGCAAACTAGTGTTACTTGCTCACTAACCCAAGAGCAGTAGAAATTTTAAGGAGAGAAACCAAGACAAACAAAACTGATTAGGGCAAGGTTTGCTTTCAGAGAATCTATTTCTGTCACAGGGGGATGGATAAATAAAATAATGTTTCAATAATTTATGTGGTGTACACAGGAAAAACGTTGGAAATGTGAAACAAAGTCGACATGTAAAGAACAACTGAAGTTGATAACTGCTTTAATCAGCTCAGGTGATAACTCTAAAATAAATGGAAATATTGCTCCTGTTTTCAGCTCATGAGTGGAAAGAGGTTTTGGATATGTGATCCCCTCCCAGAAGTTCACTGCAGTCTTGTTCTCCTCACTGCAGTGTGGGACCAGATAAGATTTGGCCATGGCCTGGACATGGACTCTCCTTATTACCAAGAGGCAATGTAGGCTAGTGGTCAGCACAAAGCTGGAAGAAACAGGTGCCCAACTCTCAATCCTCAGGACCGTCGTGGTTTGGCCTCAGACAGCAACGAAGAACCGTGCAGCTGCTCTCTCATACCCCCTCAGCTGTGGGGGAGAATTGGAAGAAAAAGGTAAAACTTGTGGGTTGAAACAAAGGCAGTTTAACAGAACAGCAAAGGGAACAGGAAAACAATAACACTGACAGAGGAATGTACAAACACGATTACGGTACCACCGCTGACAACCGGACCTGGGACACCCCAGCCTGCTCCAAGCCATGACTTCATGCCCCTTCCCCTGGCCAGCTCGGCTGTAGATGGGGCTCACGTGGGATGGAATACCTGTGTCCAAGCCAGAGCCTGGGGAGAATTAGCCCTATCCCCACTGGAATCAGGGCAAGACTCAATTTGGGAACACAGTTAAGTCCCTTCACGTGCCTCAGTTTACCTGCCTGTAAGAGCAAGTATTTATCTGCTTCCTTGGGAAATCATAAGGTGCAAGAAGTATACAGATCGTGCTATGGGAGCTTTTGAACCATGAACTGTAATGAGTGATGAGCACCTCTGTCTCTTTTTCACTTGCTGAGCCTCTGTACGTCTGCTTGGTCACAGCATCCTTCCTCAGATTCCTATGTCAGCTCAATATAAAAAGAGAAGAAGTTGCTATGGCATCAACGTGGTGCTCACAGGGAAGGCAGAAGGGAGCAAGCAGGGCTGCCTGGGGCCCAGGCAACCATGGGGTGATGTGGGAAGGCAGCCGGGAGGGCTCGGGGGTAACACCGGGGGCTCTCGCACCTGCAGTCACAGCCGCCCCATTGCAGGGGCCGGGGTCTGCCAGCCCCTCGGTGCAAACCCTGGCTCTCACAGGATTGATGGGGAGGCGTACTATTGTTTTGCTGGAATTCTTTGTTTCTGGCTGCTTGCTTTTGTTGGCCTGCTGGAGGCAGGGGAATGTCACTTGTGTCACAACCCCGTCAGGGCAGTGGAGGTCCCAGCCCAGGGCAATGGCGGTGGCAGCTGTGGGAGACTCGGGGGACCGTGTTGGCTCAGAAAGGCTGAGTCCCAAAGGGCTGGGCCCTGGAAGGTGCTGCCATATCACTGGGTGAGAGGCTGCTGAAGAAGTTGGAGCCTCTTTTTCTGTCTCTCCCTCTCCCTCTCCCTCTCCTTCTCTCTTTCCCCTCTGTCTCTGCCTGCCCCCCCCTCCCGCCAGCCCTTTGTCGACACTTGATCATTTACATCAAGTTGACATTCGCAGAGTTTACTCAGGGGTCTGTAATTGTATTCTTTCACCGGTTCTGCATTACCAACCATGAAAATGGAATCTTATCATCCCTGACCAATTTTTAATGTACAAAATGATTTGGCCGAGGTTCAAAGGGAGTCACAATTGAAATCAGGTGAATGATACATGTATGTTTTTTTCAGTTTCTCCGTGCCTTGATTTGATTTTTCTCGTATGGCATACAGGGAGATGTAGCTTATTTTTATGTGTGTGTGTGTATGTGTACAAGCTATATAAATGCATGTATATACTCCGTGCATATATCGATGCACTATCTGCCTATCTATATTTTGTGTACATAACACTCAAATTTACCCATTTGCAATGCAATGGATGACAATGAAGTTTGCTCTAATCCCTAAAAAGCAATCAAAGAATTGGAACAGGGTTAAAGCCTGCTGATAGTGCACTGCGATTAATAGGACATTATTAAATAGCCCCCTCCTTCAGCTCCTCTTCCCTCCACACCCCCTCCCCTCACCATCTTGCCAGATGAAAAGAGACCTCAGAGACAAAATAAATAAATAAATGAGGTTACATTTACATTATAAAGAATAGGGAAGAAAACAATAGGGAATCCTCCTCACTGAAAGGCATACCATCTCCAAAGGGACAGAGTCCTCAAAGTATGGGGGGAAGGGGAGTTCCTGCTCTCAAATATCATTAGAATGTTTTTTATCTTTTGGCAGCTTCATATTGTGAATAATATGGACGTTTATAACTCAGTCAAGCTGCTTCTTTCAAGAGTACAGTTCCTTAAGATCAAGGAATCTATCAACTTACATAGCTCCCTTAGCTATCTTATCTAAGTGCCTCACAAACAGGAATGTATTTATCCACACAACCCCTGGGCAGGAGGGAAATGTTCTTGTCTCCATTTTATAGATTGAGGAGAATGACAAAGAGATACAAGGCCTCAAAACAGCTGCTGGTTTTGGAGGGCCTGGCTAGAGGCACCCAGGTCTTCTACCTTTCCTCCTCTGTAGGAGCTGCCCCCCGTTCACCTGGCCAGAGACTAGAAACTTTACCTGTATTTCTGAATGAAGTGAATGGTTTCTGAAAACTACACTGAAGGAATTCCAGTTTTGACACTTCAGAGTCATTGGTTTTTTAGAACAAATGACTTCCCTGAGGTGATGGTGAACAGGTCAGCATTCCCTGAGCAGGTGCCCATCCTGGGAACTGAACCTGGCCTTTTCTAACCACAGGATGCCATTTCCTAAGGTGGTAGAGGGTATGTGCTGGTAAAGGAGTCCAGCTGTACTTTTTGACCATATCAAGAGAATCAACAGGAGGGGCTTTCTGCTTAGTGCTCAGAATGGACTGATGATGGTTTAATTGCTTTATCCATAACAAGCCTGTTGTGGGAGATGAGAAGATCTAATGTGTTGTCGCCACACAAGAGATGTGTGTACACCTTCCATGAAGGCAAGTTGTGCAATGTCAACAGAGGAAAGAGGTTCCGAGTGCCCTCAGTGTTAATATTTTTGGGGGGTGGGACAATAGTATAACCAGTAAGAAAGCATATCTTTGGTGGGAATTTGTAGTGTTGAAGTGACTGGTAAAGCAAACAGCCTTTCAGGATGCTCTGCTGGTGACATCAAACTCAAAGCTCTGGAAAAAAAAAAAGATAAACCAAACCTGGAAGGGTGCTTAAGTCATATGTGCTACAAAGCAAATCTTGTGGCTGAATTCTCACAAGATTCAGTGTATTTTGTGCAATGGCCACTTGTCTTAATTGGCAAATTAAGTTATTTGACATCTGAAATACATTTGCAGTTTTAGTGACACTGATTCTAAAGGAACTCTTCCTGAAATATTCGACCACCATAAAAAAAAAGTAGTTCTTTTAAGCAATCTTCAGTTTGTCTAATTTCTGGTGGTACTCCAGAACTGGAAAGGTTTCTGAAGTCAGTGTTCTTGTGCCCTTTTTTTCCTGTGAAATAAGAAGTGTAAAACCTATGCTTCTAAAATTAGCATTGTTATAAACTGATAAATAATGTTATGGGGAAAAAAAAGAAATGTTCCTGTAATCAGTGTGTCTGTTAATGGTGATTTAATGGCAGAATATAAACACTTTTGGAAGTTTTCATTCAAGTCCATTTTTCTCCTTGGTACTCTATTTCTCATCTCAGTCATGTAGATGTGATTTTATACTAAAGACTAGACATTAGCCTGACCAGAACAAAATTATTGTTCATCTCCCAGATGTATTCAGATAGTGTTTTGATGTTTTATGGTGAATAGTGTTACTAAAAAGGATTTGCATACTCCCTTTGGAGTTGTTCTGGCAGGGTGGTTTTCCAGACTGGAAACAACACGTTGCACACACAACAACTGGGAGAACGCAGTTGATTTCTTTACTTCAGAAGTATCCAGTGACACATCTAAAAATGTGATGATGGTTAAGCACTGGCTCAAAGATGACAGAAATCAAAGAACGCTTTTCTATGCAAAGCTTTGTTTCCATAGTCTGTGTTCTTGGTGACAAAGTAGTGGGCTCAGCTACTTCTCTCATATATAAACTGCTTGACATTGTCACGAGAGAAATCAACAGAGCTGCAACTGTAAATAAGAGTTTCCTTGATGCAGAGACAAAGGCAGCATTTTCTGAGGAATTTAAAATGGGAAACAAAATAACAAGTAATTCTTGCTTAGGTTTCAGGAGAATGCTTGACATGATTGGCGATTGTCCTGAGAAACATGTTTGGGAATGGTGCTCTCTTTTTCCAAAGGAAAGCTTTAGATATTTTTCATTTGTTTGTGGGGTGCAGGAAACTCAAAGAAACATGCTATACCAGCTATTTTAATGCAATTTTCAAGAAATTAAAAAGAAATTATATCCCTTCCCAGAAAACAGAATACCAAAAGACAAAAATAAACGCACTAAGATACTGGGAAGATGAGAAGGGTTAATTTTCTGTATTTGTTAGTCTTGCACTGTGTATGCTATGTGACTTCCTAATATCCATGTGTGCTGAAGATTTGTTCAGCATGTTCCAAACAAGAGACAAACTTTATATTTTGGAAAACTGGCCATGTTTCACTTCAACAAAATCATTGTGAGTAACCTGTGAAACTGAGAAGACAGTGCTGCTGGTGGCTATCGGGACAGTGGCAAGATGGTGGCTCTGATTCTGGCAAAGGCGAGGTGTGTTACAGACTGCTGAGGTATTTTTACAAACATTTAGTTAATTGACTGTTGTATTCTGACATTTAATGATATGATTAAAGACTTTCATTTTCGGTTGGTTTTGCTGTGGTACAAATCCTTGTCATGATATAAAAATATAAGCACCCACTTTAGATATGATTTCAACATGATAACTTATGCGTTTAGCTTCACTGTAAAAATGATTATGTATATAGCATATCATAACTCAAGATGGTCTTCTGGTTTTGGTCACAGTGATATGGAGTATAGAAATATATAGCCTTTGTTAAAAAAGAATGAGATGAAAATTTATAACAGGCTGTAAGTATCATAATGAATATCTGCAATAAAGTCTGCTTTTAGCTGTTGATTTTTATTATTGTAGGATCACCTGTATCACAGGAGCATTCCTGACATTTGACAGAGTTAGAAAGATTTACCTTGGGCTAAAGGGAAATGCCACAGGCTGAAACTGTGATAAATTGTCAGAGTTTTTCACAGTAGATTATCTACAATTAATACTAAAAGAAAGGCAGATGAAGCACTACACCCCCTACCAAATCAGTTCTGGAAGCAAAACATCATGACTAAAACTACCTACTTGAATACTTTTATTTTAGTATGAAGAAGCTCTGAGTGAAAAAAAGGAGCTCATTATTGAAATCTTAAAAAAAAAAAAATATTGCAGAATTGCAGGTAATTAACTTATCTCCTTTGGGATACTATCATTTCACTGGAGGTCTGTTAATCTTTGGAGAAAAGGAAGCTTGGTAGTTATCCAAAAAAGAAGTAATACAAACTCAAAGTAAAAGCTGAAGCAAACATTCTGATGCAGCTGATGGAAACAAGCCATTTTCACACAAACTGTTCTGTATATGAGCTTAATTTTGTTGAATGCTGTTCAGCATAGGAAAGCATCTAGAAATGAAAATTGATCTAAAGTTGAGTTTTGATCTCACAAAAGACACAGCAGGATAAAAATCAAAATATAAAAGCTTTAGGGAAATAAAAATTTCAGAAACATTGTCTTTGCAATTGGTAAAGTGTTTCATTTTTATATTTTCAATTATTTCACTCTTAAACTGCGTCAGCTGTGATTCTCACTAGAATTCTTGTTTGGGTGTGTGATGGCCCAGTCAGCTCCATATATTGGGTTCACAGCTGAGCTTCGTTTTCTGTGATGCAATTGCTTAGGGCTGTGCATACTTGCTGTAGAGTTTTTGTAGAAGGATGAAAAAAAGTAGTTCCAACTCTTCTTTCCTAATTCAGTATTGGTGCATGGATTGACTGGGAAGGCATGTGGGCACCCAAGAAAAATGCAATCAAGGTAGGGAGCTTAATCTTATTTTGCTGTTTCTACCATGGAAAAATATCTACCTGTTACAAACAAAAAAGTAGTAATTTTCAAAGAATATTTTGGTTATTCAAAAATTGCATAATTGTATATAGGGAACGTCAGAAAATAGCAGTTGCAGTCAGAGTTCTGAGATCCATACAGTCAGTTATAAAGCATGTGAGTGCTCCTTTTGGCTTTTTGAGACTGTCCTGGTTGTGTACAGCAGCAGAAAGGGTCCTAGGGAGGTTGTCCTTTTCATGGAGGCAGGACAGGATGGGGCTGCATTCCTGAAGCAGCTATATTTTATATAATGGAGTAAACAGTTTCGTGCTGTCTTGTACCAGATATATGTTACTTTCCATTGTACACAAATACCTTCGGAAAAGCTGTTATAAATCTTTCTACTTCCTAATTTTTCTTCTTTTTTCCTTTTTTTCCTTTTTGAACTGAGTCTGTTTAGTCCTGTCATACACAGAATTCTCTTTTTCTAGGTTTATATAACATATCTATTATTGTAATTTCTTGATATTAAGAGAAATATGTATTTGGGGAAATATTGGAATAATTGTAATTTAAAATTTGAGATTTGAAACTATTAGTGAAAGAACTGAGAAATAATTCTTGAGTGTCTGTGAAATAGGAAACAATTTTCTAGGAAATGAAAGCATTTTACCTGAGAGGTTTTAGGCTGAGCCCTCAAAATTTTTTTTTTTTTTTTTTAAAGGTCTGATTAAACACTTTGTAAATGCATTCTTGTATTCTGTTTTTTTATGGTTTCTCAAAGACTTACATCAGATATAGGCTCACTTTTAGGCACTGCAGGCCTGTCCTCCTGCATCTGGGAGCCAAGCTGAGTTATTTTCTGGTCCTTACCGGGTCTATAAGTTCTGCAGGCTTTAGTTTCCGCTGTGCAAGTGCCATGTCACCAAGAAATCAGTGCAAAAGACATTGAATTTTTACTTCTGAGAAGCAGAAATGACAGTAGCTACATGCAGTGAGTAGTGTGCACTTACTGGCTTTTCTGAGTAGAGCCACATGTTAAACACCCCGAGAGGCCACAGTTATGTGGAAAGGAGGCACATCTCTCTCTCCAACTTCCAGTCAAGCTTGGGTGTGCACGCCAAGAGTATAATCTATTGCTGCTTTTTAAATTTTACTCGTTATGTGAGACACTGTCAAGTCAATCTAATATCAAAACTGAGGTTTTGTAAATCAACGATGTATAAAGCCTGGCAGTAATAGAAAAACTTCCATGACATTAAAAAAAAGTCAAGGGGAATCTTAATTTTAAAGAAGCATCATTTTTCTGCATTGTTTGTTACTCAAACATCGCAGTATCTTCATGTGTGAAAAACAGGCAGGGAGCCTGATTAGAAGCAGGCACAATCAATAAAAGTGAGATTGATTCCCCCTTCTTTCTGTCTCTGAGTTATACACGAAAAGTAAACAAACTGTGTACATGGGGAGACGTGACTTTGTAGTGATAATCCTATGCCTTTTGAGTACAACTGAGTGCAATATTTCTCTTTCCTTTTTATTTAAATGCAATTACTAGGCTTTATTTTATCATCACTTTTCATGCAAATGTTTTCTACGCCTTGTGCATTTGTAAAATTCAAAATAATTTTTGGCCTCCAAAATTCAGTGCCGTTAATCCTGAAACATCTTGCAAGTCAAAGCAGTAGAGTCCAATAAATCAAGGTATGTGATGCTGGGACCCAACTTTATGGAGAGACTTGATAAATACCTAGTTAAAATAACAGCTCTGAAAAGTAACTGTATTTGAGTCTAGTGAGTACCTTAAGGTATTTTAAAAAGTGTTTGTATGGAACTGGACTTCAGATGTCTCATGGACAGAATTGATTGCACCCTTGGTTTAAAAAACACAGATTTTTGAGAAGCTTTTTCCCCACTTGCTCCTTTCTTATTATTGAGTCTTTCCATTCCATTTCTGCTATCTCTTTCCTTCCGTTCTGTTTCCCAATCAGCCCTGAATGTCTGTCTGTCCCTCTCTTATGGGCTTTTCCTCTGATCTTCTTTGCCACCTTGAAGCTGCTCACTCTGCCTCCTTCTGAGAGACCCAGGAATAAGGTGTTTTTTTCCAGCTTTTGTTCTTCTCAGACTTTTGTGTGTTGAAGCAGTTGCAAACACAATGTTAAAACAGAAGAGTGGCCAACCAGAAAAATTATAATTTAACCAAAGCATACAGAGAAAGGAACTCGGTTAAATGCAATGGTGTCTGAATCTACTAGAGGCTCAAATACTTCTAATAGTTTTGCTTCTACAGATAGCTGCTGCCTCTAAGGAGATGCACAAAGCAGCAATTTTATAAAATCCCAGAAGTCAGTCATTTTGGCCATATGTAGTAAATTTGGCCAGCAGGAGTAGGGAAGTCATCGTACCTCTGTACTCGGCACTGGTGAGGCCTCACCTCGAGTACTGCGTTCAG
>JAOQGH010000040.1:7943257-8020564 GCA_025769975.1 Gallinago jamesoni
TCATTGGTTTGTGCTGGGGTGTTGTGTGGGGGGTTGTGAGTGTGGGGTTTAGTTGGTGGGTGGTTTTTTTTTTGTTTGTTTGTTTGGTTTTGTGTGGTTTTTTTTTGTTGTTTGTTGTTTTTGTGGTTTGTTTTTGTTTTGTTGTTGTGTTGTGTTTGGTTTTTTTTTTTAATGTGATTGGACTCGATGATCTCAAAGGTCCCTTCCAACCACTAAGATTCTGTGATTATCTGGATTCACCAATTGTTGGGGGAGTTTAAAGACTGGGGAGGTAATGCTTTATATTGTTCTCCCTTTTCTTGTCTCTATAAACTGCCTCAGTGTTTACCCAGAAGATGCAGACCTCTGTGAGTAGTTCTTTGTTTGGAGTTTGAACACTCTTTTAAATAAACTCTTCTTATTAGTAGATCCTAGTGACATCAGACTGCTGTACCATGTTTAATTGAAAGTGGCAAGCAAACACTGTACAACTGCTTCTAAAATGCCTGGGAGCTATTTGAAAGCTTTAGCATGTTAGAGGGGAAAATGGTTCCCTTTCTTGAGGGAGGGGAGTGGGTGTTGAGAGGGGGAGAAAATTAACCTTCCTGTGCTCCTGAACAGCTTTGTCTCTATCTGCCTGGCCTTTGGGACACTACTGATTTTTGGAGTGATTGAATTTCTGTTGAATACCCCTTCCATGATGCGATTATCAAAGTAATCAACTACTTGCTAATAGACAGCAAGCTTTTTCAGATGCTGTTTATTTTTAATTGGTTTTAAGAGAGTTTGGCTGTGCAAGTGCACTTGTTTGTGTTTGCTATAAAATAATATAATGTGTGAGAGACCAAGGTAATAGCTTTAGACATTTAGACAAATTTAGGAAAGGGCACTCCCTGTTCTGTGTACTGAGAGCTAAATGTTAGCCTGGTGCCAACAGTAGGGAATGACATTTATAGCATCTAACAGCTACAAAACCTTCAGATAAGCTACCCTTACGTTTCCTGGTAGGAGTCCTTCTGGCAAGGAAGATCACCTTTAGTAGGTTAAGAAACTACTTATTTTCAATCTTTAATATAAAGTAAGCATGACTTATGTCCCTTTTAAATACATAGTTTTTAATTCTATTTGAACACTTTATTTAAAATATTCTGGAAGAATGCACATAATAGGTCAGTGCAGTTGTGTTTTTTTTTTCCTTTTTTCTCAAGAAAAAAGCCCTGTGAATGGCATTGTAGCCTACTCAAATCCATTGATCTCTCTTTTTACATCACATCTTCTACTAGTTTGAGAGTTTACCCAGCAGTTGATTTAAATATATTAGAGAGCTGCTCTCCCTTAGCTGCCTAAGTATTGTGGTTTTAGAATTCCATGATGAGTCTGTAATTAATGGTGCAGCTTTGGCAATTTTCTGTATGTCATTCCAGGTGGGAAAAGGTAGCAAGGTTAATGTATGGGACCATGACTACTGCTTAAGCACTTTTTAGCATTTTGATACCAAAGGGCTTATAGCACCATTTCATACATAAATGATGGAGCTAAATATTCCTTTAGCCCTATTAACACCAAATTAAAACCCTTTTCCTAGGAGATAATTAGTTGATACCTCCACTGAAGTTCCAATTTCTTTTGTAAGAAAAGCCTATATAACATTTTTCCCACCCAATACCAAAGAAATCGCATGCACAAGTGGTCATTTTTGTTCCAGCAGCATATGCCTTTTCTCAATGTAAGTGCAGAGAAGCCTTTAATTTCTATTTATTATGTGGTCTTTTGTGGCCTGTGTGTGCAAAGCACCACTTGGCAGTCCAGAGGTGAGACCACAACTACTAGACCACAAACCATCCTGGGACTGTAGTGTATCACCTCCAAGGTCAATAAGTAGAGAATAATAGAGATGGAAAGGGGAAGATAGAGAGAATCACTTATAACAAAGAAAGAGTAAAATAAATATCCAGAAGGATTTGGCGACTGTAGGCAATGAGAAAAGAGAAAAATTGCCTGGCATACTCCGAAAAGGGCTTATGAGGAATGATTGCAAGCTAGCAAAGTTATTCCTATTGAAAAACATTTTTCTGGTATTGAACTCTATTATGCTTAATGCTATAACCCTTTACTCAGGTGAGCTATCCCACTGGCAACAGATGGTCTACTTCTTTGAAAAGATTTCTTTATATGAGTACTCAGGCCTCTTAAACTGTAAAATACTCTTGTGAGAAAAGAAAATGAGGTTCCAGTAGGGAAGACATTTAGAAGTGGTCTGGACGAAGCCCTGCGTAATTAACTCTGGAGGATGGGTTTCCTGTGGAGGGCAGAAAACTTTCATGAGTCTCTTTCTCAAAGAGTAGATCTGACATTAGAACTAAATTGAAGGAGCTGGAATTACCCTGTTCCTAAAAAACCTCAGCCAAGTTCTGACGCAGTATCATGGCAAGAAATAACTAAACCTCCCCCCGCCCCGTCCTATGTTGTGGCTTCAGTTGTCAAAGAAAAGTGGTGGACCACAGGAGAAAAGTAGCATGCTCCAGCTGAGTTCCTGATCTGTACGCAAGGGGCAGCAGGGCCCTGGCATGGGACACAGTTCACATTCAGTCCATAGTACTATGGAGAGGGAATGGAAGATCAGACATTAAAATAGCTGCACTGAGATATTTTATTACATATTTGAGGGAGTGGTTTACTAACAGTGTGGCATTCTGAACTTGTGAAATAAGCAGTGACAACTCTCAAAAATAAGTCTTATGAGGGCTTAAAGGCTAAGTTCAGCCAGGTTAATTTTTTTTCTTTTTTCCCATTGTTTTCTCCTATCCCTCCTCAATCCCCAACTGCCACCCCCACCCAGTGGACAGGGATCAAAACTTTTACTTTTCTCATATTCACTTTGAAATAAGTTCTTTAAACAGTTAAGTTTTATGAAAAGTAAAGGACAAAGGGAACCCAAGTAATGGAGGTATTTTGGTTTGGTTGTGTTTTTTTTTCTTGTCTTTATAGGCCAAAAAAGAATGGGATACATCGTGTGTCTCATTCTGATTCCCTCAATCAGCTTGTCCACATCATTAAACTGTCCAAAGATTTGCTTTTTTATGTGCCATTGAAAAGCCATTGGCTTGAATATAGTTGCCGTTTCGCTTTGGGAATGGAAAGCATTACTGGAGCTATATTCAGAAACCTCTCTCTTTCTTTAGCCAGTACAATCATTCTCTCAAAGACCTGTGTCTGGGATTAATATTTTATGCATGAAATGTTTCATGTACAGTAGTGACATAATCAGAAGAGGTATTTTATTAGTTTGTGCAGGCAAGAAGAATGGATTACAGAAACAGGAAGTGTGCAAGGACTTGCCTTAAGATGCCATTTTTATTAACACCTAAGTTCATCATTTTAAGGTAAAAATAGTTCATGCTTTTGAGTTTTTTATTTTAAAATTGCCAGGCTCTATCTAAAGAGGTAGTACCCCATTTATTTGTGTTCTTCGTGCATATCTTGCAAAGAAAATAGCCCATGTGGAAAGACAGCAAACAGATAGCTGCAGCTGTTGCCACTTATGCTCCACAGCACAATTTTAGGAATTAATGGTTCCTAATCCCAAAAATAATGTAGATACAGAATGGTGTTACGTTCCAAACTGCCAGGCTGAAGTCCCTTGCTCTTATTTCATAAATATGTTTATAAGAGTCTGCCTTAATCTCTCAACTGCAAGAAAAGCTTTAGAGATCAGTCTGTTGTTAAAAGTGAAGTTATTGACCTTTGGCAACTCATGGGTAGTCAGGGAAATACACTGAGGTATCTCTTTGTTGAAATATTTAAGACAATTGTAAGTCACCAGAGCTATTGTTAGATAAAGCTCCTTCTGGTCTTGCCATCTACTTCACTGACTGAAGATAAATGCAAATGTTTTTGGCACTTTTGGGCTATTGTTGAAGTGTAGGAATAAAACATGCTTGTCTGACAATTGCAGGTTATTAAAGACTATTAAATTGGTAATCCCTGAGAAATGGAGGTAAATCTCTCTTCAGTAGCAGCAACAGAATAACTTCAGTCTAAGATTTTGATTATTATTATTATTCCTTTATGGTTTAGTAAACCAATCTGGAAATTGTTCCTGACCTCAGACTTTCAAAAATCATGAATCAAACCCCTTTTCTCTCAAGACATGAAACAAAACATTGCCCTGTCTGTTTTCTCTTGCTTATGGGAAGGGTATACTTCCAAACTCTTCTTTACAATTGAAGAGTTTATATTTTCTGAAAAAAATGAAAGCAGAGATATTAGCATGAGGTGTATTTTAAGGAAGGCACCCAACAATATAAATATAATGGTAGAATAATGAGAATTGGATACGTTACTACATAAATCTTTTATTCTAATAGATTATAAAGCTTGTCACAGAGGGATAAAGTTATTGACCACAAATATAAAAGTTAGGCGAGAAAAAAAGCAACAATGACAACTTTTTTTCAATAGTTCTGTTCTCTCCAACTTCCAGATGAAAACCAAAAGACACATTGGTGCATGGTGTTTTTGAAAATCAGACTGCTGTTCATATTGCTCCTCATTACCAAAGCTAGGTGACAGTGGTGATGTATTGACAAATAAGATGCCTTCTATTCCATCCTTCTCTTCATGCTACATTAGCTTTACTTTCATCAGTAAATGTGTTATTAAAATAAGTGATATCCAAGATGATAGAGAAAGAGCTACTGTACGGAGCTTGATGTTGCCAGGGTCATGCCAGTCCACTTGTTTTGAAGACTTGTATCCATCTTCCTAGTTTTATCCCTATAGTGTCATTTTTTTTTTTTTTGTTGACCTTAAAAAAAGAAAGTTTCTATGTGCAGAAAGTTTGTCTAAGCTTTTATCATCTCAGCTCTCTTTTCTTTCTCATTACTACTGGCAGTCATTGGCAGTGTATGTACCCTATAGCCCAGTTGTGTCTTAGTGACTGAAAGCACCTGCAAATACTAAGCATTTGTGAATGAGTGGTGCTTTCAAGGAAAACTTTAAGGCTACATCACATTGCAGGGTTTCAAGCATTGCACCAACCCATCAGAATAGATGTGAGAGAAACTTCAGAAAAGAGCCAGATCAATGGACTACTAATGAAATGAATTATGTAAGCTCTTACCTTTAGGTGAACCAGTAACTGGCTCAGGTAACAGAAGGTGCAAGGTCAGGTTTTTGTTCTGACTGGATGGGCCAAATTTAGTAAAATCTTAAGAAGCTTGGCCAGTTTGACAGGGAAAATACCGGGCTGCATAATGCAAGATTTTTGAAAACACCAAGCTGGAAAAGTGAAAATATTTAGTAAACATCATAATGATCCTAAGAAAAGATTTTTAAAAGCAAAATCAGTTGTATGTATGATACAGAGGTCAAGTGCAAGTAGGAAAACCAAAAGACTGGGAAGTATAGTACAGAGACAGGAAGTGTGTGAAACAACAGGATCAACACTAGAATGAAGTGAATTGTACAAAAAAATTAATCCATGACTATGATGAAGTTCCTGGGAAAGAATTAATAGACGAACAGTAGAAGGCCAAGATCAGATGAGGATATGTAAATAATATATGTATGAGGAGGACAGTAAGTTAATCATACAACCAGATTTTGCCTCGGAGATGGGTGGAGAAAACCCTGAACACTGGCTGGAATGCAGGCATGAAATGATCCTGCAGCATTCACTTGACATAGTGACAGAAGGTTTTCACAGATCGTCATCTTGTCTCTCACTTACTGCAGTTCTGGTGTTCAGCTCTGGGAGTGACTTGGGAAATTTGTCCTAGTGATGCTCTTGTCAGCGTTACCTCCTCCTTGCCTAGCTTCCATTTGCCTGGCATTTATTTCTTCATGTTTCAGTGGGATGAAGATGAATTGCGTGAAGATGTGACTCGTCAAAGCTAATGCAGGTTCTTAGGAGGCACATCTCAATGCATAATCAAGGCAAGGCTCAGCACTGATTTCTGCTGTTGTCCTTGGCTTTGTCCACCATGTGTTTTCTGGTTTGGATTGTTTTATGAGCAACACAGTTGCTTTACAACTTAATAACATGGACATACCATGACAGGGAGCTGTCAGGCCTTTTTAAGTATTATTAAAACCTCCCCTCAAGGAATATTTTAAATCAGATCATATTATAATCAGCTTGGACTTCGTGTTTGTGTACTAACTTCATATGCTGTTGCATCCGTTTATCTGAAAATAATTTTTTTAACTGTTGTGTTTCACTCTAGAGGTCGCTTTGTCTACACAAATTCTTCTGACCTCATCCGTTTTCACAGATTTTTCTGACCTAATACTAGTTTTTGGTAACTCTCAGAAATCTATGTTGTGTTGTTCTCCCACAGAAATTGTTTCATAGCTATCAGGTGGAGGGAGGAGGATGGTAGCTCTGATAATTATGAATTCTTAAAGAATGTAAGTCTAGGAGGGACTGCCGCGACAACTTAGTTTAACATCCCACATAACACTGGTCACACATAGCACTGCTGCAGAACTTTGTTGGATGATTCCTCAGCCAAAGAATATCTTTTATCAAAATTGTCTGGTTAATCTTGATTTAAGGATTATAGGTGATGAGAAAACCTGCCCCAAGGCAAGATACCTCTATATGTAATTGCTTTCAAAATTTGTATCTAATTTCTGCTTTACATTTATCAGTGTAGCTTCACATTCTTCCTGGGAACTGATGCCTTTTTTTTGTCTTCTGATTTAGGGTGCTTTCACTATTGGAATTCCTTTCCATATATACATACCTATAATCTGACTGAAGCTTTCTACTATCCTTCTCCTTCCTAAAATCAGTACTCCACATCTTTCAGCTCTTGCAGTAACACAGGCTTACCAGGTTCTGGGGTTTCTTTTCTGTAGCCTTTTAAACTACCAACTTTGTAAAAATCTGGCCACCAAGACATGTTAACAGAACTATTTCTTGTATAATTTAAATCTATATTCTGTTCTTCTAAAGATACTCTTTCTGATGGTGTGAATAACTCTCAAAGAGTTGCATGCAATTTATCCGTGTGTTTCTGGCTTTTTGTGTTGGTTTTTGTTTGTGGTGGTGGTTTTTTTTTTTTTAAACCTTGTGGAATTGGTCAAGTAGTTCATGAAGGCTTTTTTTCTTTGTACAAAAGGAAGAGTAGGTCTGTGTGCAGCATGTGATCTGATACGGTAAAATTTCATCATTCTGCATATGGCAACAACAATCCGTCTTTGCAGAGAAATAAAATACAATTTGAGAGGAATTAACAATTTTTACTTTGGAGGCCAGTGCTTTTCCTAGTTGTAAAAGATCACCATTCTAGTGTAGGGTTTTATATGTTCTCCAAGCTTCTAGGAACCTCTGTCAGATGGACTGAACCTGATTTGGGATGAAAGCTTTGTTTGAGTGAGTAAATGTTTAAGTGATTGCAGAAGCTGCTGATATCGCAGTGGTGTGATGAGACAACAGAATCCAAAGTGCTGTCAGGCCGGTACTGGAGCTTCAGACCAATATAAACATAGGTTATGTTTTTAATGACAAAGAGAAAAAGATATTTTAAAAAATAATAATACCTATGCATTTATTATTCCTTCTGCAAAATCCTTTTGGAAGAAAAACATGTTTTTATTGAAAGGAACCACAGATGCTGGCTAGGGTGTTGATCTTGCCTAGGTAGTGTATTAAATAAGCAACTTGTCCCATGAGAGTTTTGATGAAATATGTTAGTTGTCTTGTGATAAAAATCACATTTTTTTTTGGCAAAGGTGTAGTCTTTGATATCTTCCTAATTTCTGGAGGAAGGGGATGTGTGGGAGCACATGGAACCCCTGGACTGCAGTCCAGGTTGCTTCCCAGCCATCAGAGATGCAGAAGGCATTTGATCTGCTCTTTCCGAGGCAGCCATCCATTGCAATTTTTAATTTTTTTTTTCATGCTGCTGATTATGTCTCTAAATAAAAAAATCCATCTGCCCCAGGCCCATAATCTCTACTTTCTGTAGTGGTATATTATCAAGTTATATGAGAGAGGGTACAGTCTCACTGAATTGCAATTGCCAAATATGGAATGTCAGTCTTATTGTTACCTTCTCTGTTATCCTATGAGACATATTAAAGTGCATGGAGAGGTCTTAGACTCAGTGGGATTGTTAATTTCCCTAGAACAGCCTTTTAATGCCCATAAATTTATCCTCAGAGTGTGATGCTAAATGATAGTATAAGGCATTTGGGCAGGGAAACCTATCCTCAATTAAATTGGAAGGGGACATGACACATGAAAGAAGAGGCCCTTGAAGTATGACTCTGACTTCCTTATACTTGATCTGACAGAATTTGAGTCTGTTGATCTAAAGCTCACCTTTTTCCATACACTGTGGAGGATGACAGATGTTCAGAGGGACCTAACATGATTAGCGTTTTTGCTCTGGGAGGCAGGAGAGGATGTTATGATTTACTTACATTGTTGATTCAGTGTGCTTTGTTCAGAAGTTTGTAGCATACACTGCAGTTGCTTTTCTAAACTAATGCCTGAATTCCATGTATGTACTTTTTTTATTATTTTTTTTTTGCCCCAGTAGCAGTGGTTTATTTTGGCTGAGTCTGAAGGGTTTCACACCTCAGCTCCAAGGCTATGCCTCCAGATCATATTGCTACCAGTGGGATTACTTTTTTCACTGTCATTCATCTGTACTTCAGACAGTCATCTAGCACAGGCCTTGTACTTAAAAAAGCTCTGACTTGTTATTTTCTGTAATGATGCACAAGGCAGAGAACTTTATGGGGGCAGTAGAAATATAAATATCTTACCAATACAGGGCAGTTAGGTCTTTTGGCTCCATAGTAATTGTCTGAGGAGCAACTTGAATTTCAAGTAGGTTTTGTATTTCATTGTGAATATTTCACATACTTCTAAGAGACAGCCAGAATCCATAAAGGTCATGTACTATTGTTGATTCTGTGTCATTTGTCACAAAACAGCCAGCTGCTAAGATCCCCCTATGACCAACATTACCTGGCAGCTCAGATAGTTTTGGGAGGGCCATGTAAGAAGCAAAGGAGGATCAAGACAGAGATGACATTGATGCTGGCAGAGTGTCAAAAGGCCTGCTCAGAGACATCACTGTTGTCTCTGTTCTCCACAGCACCAGTCCACAGCTCGTATAAAGTTAACCATTGCATGATAGGAAGACTCTTGTGCCACAAGTCTGCAGGCCAAATACCCCTACTCCATCAACTCCAATTGTCTGTTAAGCCAAAATCTCCACTTTCCTTTGTCTCCTTTGTAAATTTACTTTTTCCTCTGCTGGAGAGGTTTTAAGTCTGAAGCAATAGGAAAAAAAAATTATCATCATTGACAATAACTTATGAACAAATGAAAACACTCAAAAAATGATGGCAAAATAAAAATAAGCTGAAACAAATCCAGTAAGCTATGCTTAAGGTAGAAAATACCGCCAAAAATGCTCTTGACACATTATAATTCCTGTATATGTTACAGTAAGAAGATGCTCTTTACCTTGGAGGCAACATAAATTCAGTGGGTTAATACACAGGCTGCCAAGGCTAATGCTGCTTTTATTTAAATATTGTCCTGAACAGAGCATACAGCCACTGTACGTTAACGGCATGTAAATCATTGCTGTGCTATAGCTGCCTCAACCTATTTCTTCTTTCTCTTTTCTAACATTGTCAAAGTTTTGTTTCATTTCTCCCCTTCCCTTGAATAAATGCTGTTTTCAGTGCACAGCTCCAAGCTACCTCTTTATTGCCAGTTCCAGGCCTATGGTACCTGGAGTTAATCGCCCTTCAGCTACATATTGTTAACTGTGATGTGCCTGCTACCTATAAAGGAGGAAAAGTCTTCTTTTTATACTAGAAAATAAGATATATTCTACCGAATTGCTGGGGTGGGGGGAAGCCTTTGTTGAAAGAAGGGGACTACAGCTATTTTTTATTAGTATTATAAAGAAATCCGTACTCCATTGAGAGCACATGCTGCAATGCGAGGGAATGTAACATTTCCTGTGCTATCAAGACATTACTTGCAGCTTGTTTAATGAACTCAATTTCATTTTTATCTGTACTTTGTATGTAGATAAAGAAACAAATAAAGGAATAAAAATAGGTGATTTCTCCAGCAACATTTTTTGGGGAGAGGAAAAATGATATAGCAGTCTCGACTACAGATATCTTGGTCACGTTGTCAGGATGGACAGCTCAGTCTGTCATTCATTGCCCATGGCAGTGAATTGGGACACAAGTTGTTGATATGACACTAAACAGAGAATTACATTTTTCTACACTGTATGGAAAACATAGATGTATTCTTGTTCTCTGTGCCTCTGAACAGGAGAACAATGCTGATAGGAGACCACTACTTTAAATCATTGTTGGCTATTCATAGCATTGACAATAGAAGGCAGTTGTGAACTGGCAAAAAAAAAAAAGAAAAAAATCCTACTGGAAATGACAGTATACCATTTGGCATGTGCTGAACAGAAAGCAGGCTGGTTTTATTCAAATGATGGTTGAATTCTTAAGAAGCTGTCTTTTGGGGTTTGGAGTGATTGAGGGATGTCCCATTCTCTTCCCCCTCCCCCCCGTTTGATTTCAGTTCTTTGGATATCAGAGCAATACATTGAAAAATATCATTTATGTTGTAAAAAGTAATGACTGGTTAGTATCATGCTTCAGACAGACAGAAACCATGGCTCCACAATGGGAATGGACATCTAGAGAGATTTGTGGGGAGAGGGAATTTATTTTTTGCTTTTTAGTTTTCTTGTTCCAAGTAAACTCTGTACCTGAGTTAACTGAGAGTCTTCCTATTGGGGCATGTAAACTGTAGATATGGAAAGAGGGAGCTGATGTTCCCCTTCATTGGAAAATGAGTACAGTTTTTCTGTGCATACAGTGGTGAAAGCGAGTTGGTGTGGCTATTTAGAAATACTCATACGGAAACGTTAAAACTCTGGTACGTTCAGCTTCCACTCTGTTTCTGTGGACTGTATAGGAGGGTGCTCTGCCTCCTTGTTTAGGCTTTAATTTCTTCAAGCTGCTATTCCCTATTTGTTTATTTATTTATATTCCCATTGCTCCTCTCACTACTACTTGTCCAGTGTAAAAACCTTGGGCATGTTGGAGCAAGCAATGTATTAATGTGGTTGCTGGCTGCAGCGAGGCTCAGCATGACTGAGTGTTTATCTGAGTTTCTTTTGCTGTAATTCCACAAGTCTTGTAATACTCCCTGGGCTTTGGACATGAGGAAGAAAACTGCAGAGGCTACAGCAAGGAAAAAAATCTCACTTCTGTGTTAAGAGATGGAGGCAGGACAGGGATGAGGAAAGAACCAGATCTTGTGATCTCTGGGGGCTACAGCTCCCCAGAGAAATGTCTCAGGTGATGTGGGACACGTTTGGTATTCAATAGTCTGGGGTCGTTGGAAGTAGCTTCCAGTTTGATACCAGGGAGTGTGGGCAGCTAACCACTAAGTGGCCACTTTTTATAGAAATTTGCCCTAATCAGAGAAATGTATTTTGGTCTGGTGTTAGTGTCCATCTCTTTTCTTCCCCCACCCTCACTTAGTAATTTTTATGTTGCATGTAGATTTAACTTAAGGACATAACCATTGCCTGTGTCAAAATTAGGGTGAAACCCTACAAGGGACTTATTTTTTTCAGTTGAGAGTCCTGAGACAGAACCTGTGGCCCCACAAGGGCCATGTGTGGGGAGAGTTCCCTTCCCTTAGTGACAATAGGTCTTTTTTCTCCCCCACCTGAATTCTTGAGACAGTGTCAGAAACTGGCTTGCTGTGTTTATCACCCTGTCCTGGTGCTAGCATGCTTGTCCAAACCTAGGAGCTAAGTTTGGTTCGTGACACTTTGGTCCCGCAGCAAGAGAGAAATGGCTTTGCTGACTTTTGTGTGGTAGAAAACTTGTGTGTACTGTGGAGGAGGCTAAGATGGGAGGCCAGGGATGCATTTTCTTCTGAGAGAGAGAGACAAAGCAAGCTGGAGTATTTGTTGGTGGTGTTAAGTGTGCTGCATGTCCCTCTGCTTATGGGATATGGGAGAGATCCCTGTGCTCCTCTGCCTGCACAGCTAGTGTATGTCTTCCCAGCAGTGATTTACTGGAAGCTGAGAGGCAGCCAGCTAGCAAAACTGATGGATTTTTGCAATTGTTAAAAATCTGGCAGAAGTAAAAGGAACCTGTAATGATATCTGTGTATAAGCAAAGTGATGTAACATTAAACACGGCAAAGCTACCCTCTGTTAAAGCTGTCCGTTTCCCTTTCCTGCACACATAACAAGAAACTCTGGCTTTTCATCCTGCTCTTTGTGGCTGCAGAAGTTCTTCTGCTGTTCATTTGTGAAGGAGAAGCAGAGCTCTCTATCACCTTTTGACATTTTTATCCTGGGTCACTGGAGGGTAGCAAAGCTGATGATGACGTGCTTGATACATCACACCAGTACTCCTAATGGTACTGGGAAGCCTTCAGGGGTGGACTATGCTGTACTGTCATAACAAAGGTTAAACAAATGGTGAGATTTGGAGTCAGGGAGGAGTGTCCTTCTTAAGCATGAGACTGGCAGTTCTATTGCATATTTCTTTTGCTTCCTGTGACATGATCCTTTATGTATTGATCCTATAAAAATGATGGTGAAATTTGTTGAAGTAGGAATTTCTCTGAGATGGGCTGGTGGGATTCACTGTTTTGGTGTTCACTAGTATTATCATCACAGTTCTGCTGTGACTTCTGACACTGTCCCACATGAGATCCTAGTCCCAACATTGGAAAGTCATGGATTTGATGGATGGACCACTCAGTGGATAAGGAACTGGCTGGATGGCTGCACTTAAAGTGTTGCAGTCAATGGCTCAATGTCCAAGTGGAAGCCAGTGATGAGTGGTGTTCCTCAGGGGTTAGTATTGGGACCAGTGCTGTTTAACATCTTCATCAGACATGGGTGGTGGGATAGAGTGCACCTTCAGCAAGTTTGCTGATGACACCAAGTTGTATGGAGTGGTCAGCACACTGGAGGGAAGAGATGCCATCCAGAGGAACCTGGACAGGCTTGAGGTGGGCCTCTGCAAACCTCATGAAGTTCAACTAAGCCAAGTGCAAGGACCTGCACCTGGGACATGGCAATCCCAGGCACGAATACAGGTTGGGCAGAGAATGGCTGGAGAGCAGCCCTGAGGAGAAGGACTTGAGAGTGCTCATGGATGAGAAGCTCAACACGAGCTGGCAATGTGTGCTGGCAGCACAGAAAGACAACTGCGTTCTGGGATGCAGCAAAACAAGCATGTCCAGCAGGTTGAGGGAGGTGATTCTACCCTTCTACTCTGCTCTGGTGAGACCCCACCTGGAGTACTGTGTCCAGCTTTGGAATCCTCAACACAGGAAGGACATGGACCTGCTGGAGTGGGTCCAGAGGAGGGCGACGAAGATGATGAGAGGGTTGGAGCGCATCTCCTATGAAGACAAGCTGAGAGAGTTGGAATTGTTCAGCCTGGAGAAGAGAAGTCTCTGCGGAGACCTTATAACAGCTTTCCAGTACCCGAAGGGGCCTACAGGAGAGATGGGGAGGGACTCTTCAGCAGGGAGTGTAGTGACAGGATAAGGGGTAATGGTTTTAAACTCAAAAAGGGGCAATTTAGATTAGCTATTAGGAAAAAATTATTTACTGTGAGAGTAATGAGACACTGGCACAGGTTGCCCAGAGAAGTTGTGGATGCCCCATCCCTGGAGTTATTCAAGGCCAGGCCAGATGGGGTTTTGAACAGCCAGGTCTAGTGGGAGGTGTCCCCTGCCAATGGCAGAGGGGATTGGAACTCTATGATCTTTAAGGTCCTATCCAGCCTGAACCATTCTATGATTCTATGGCTTCAGACACTATTTGCACTTCTGCAACGGGAATAATTTGGAAATCTTGAAAGTTGTGCAGGACATGGAAGCTCTTTACTGTTCTCCTAACGCGAGGTTCTTGAGCCTCACTGCAGTGCTAGACACAGAAATAACAGGCTAGAGAAAATATGTGTATGTTCCTGTATACAGAGGCAGTAGAAATGTCTTAAATACTTTGAAGTTGGGTATAATTTTGGTCCTGGGGAACTGATGAGAGAGGTTTCAGTACAGAGATACAGATTTTCTTTGATTGGAATAAACAAATTCTGAACAGTACTGTAAATATTTATTTAAGAAAAATGGTGTATGAAATGTGGAAAAGGATTCTGACAAACCTCTTCCAGTGATTACTTCTTTGTCCAGGTAGTATGGGATTTGAGAGGCTTATGGTAGTTCTACAACTCCCTGTAACTGGTTTACATGGTAAATGACTGTAGGTGATATTCCCCCTCCCCAAGTTTCAATCAAATCCAATTGCTCTCCTGCTGATGGGAGCAGCAGTTAAACAGGCAAATTAGGAAGTCACCGAGTCTGAATTTAGGAAGATTAATTTATTACTTCTCTTTTTACAACAACAGTTAGTAGGCATGGACAGAAATTATGAAAAAGGAATCAAAAGACATTTTTTTCTCTGGGGGAGAGGGAAGGAAATAAAAAAACCCACTTTCAGTGGAATTTTTTCCAACCTGGTCTATTCTATTAGTAATATTTCAGGTTCAATACATTTGTGAATACTCTTATAAAAACAATTGCAGCTGGTAATAATTTTGCTCTGTGATAATTGTGGGGAGGAAAGGAAAGAGTAAGCATCTTTGAAAATGAAATCACATCTTTTATTCAAACATCTTTTGAAAATCAGGACACAGGTAACAATGGCCATATTCAATTACTAGTTTCATAAATTTGAGAATAATCCAAATTGATTCAAAATTTTAACTGCCTGCTTGACTTCTTCACAATTGCATTATTGACGTTAACTAGAATTTGCCTGTTCTCATCAGGCCTTGGAGCAGCTCCTACAATGAAGGGGATATGGCTGGAGATAAAATTGAAAAGTTATAATACTTTGAAGTCTGTTCAGCAGGGTTTTGTTCTTGGTGGGGGCTGGAGGGAGCTAGTACATGTTTGGACTTTTTATTGTTAATGCAGTCTAATTGTGCCATGGTATTAAGACAGTACATCTTTAAGTTTTCATATGAAAGTATGAGCTTTGGTATGACAGAATATCAAAGTGAAAATTAATGTCCGCCACTTGTATATTGCCTAGACGTTACTTTAGAGAGAAAACAACAGGAGCGAGACGAAGCCATACATATGTTAAATTCACATCAGTAATAAAGATTAAGTAGAAGTTAATAGCATCCCAGTCATGCTTGTGGAGGTAATCTCCTTTCTGAAAATTCAAAATTAGATTTGGAGGATCGAAGCAAACAGGGGGTGAGACTTTGGCGTAATATTTTAATCAAATTGTCATGAATGAGTGGATACAATTAAGAATTCTGTCAGTCACAGTGCTGAGCCCCTTTTGTTAGTCAGCTGTTGTGAGGGATGCACTAGGGCATCGTGGGTAGAGATTAAACTTGACCTTTCCCAGGATCTTCATTTTTGACCCTCTGGCTAGGCTTTGCTTGTCAGATGGCTATTTCTATTATTTATATATTTATTTTAAAGAGAGTGTAGCAGGGGTTGGGGACAGACAAAGATGTTCTCTCTGCATTTTTGGTGTTTGTTTTTTCTTTTCTTTTTTTTTTTCTTTTCTTTTTTTTTAGCTTCTGCTAAATACAGCAGACAAGGCTCAATAACAGCTCCCCGTTAGCTGCAAAGTGCTCATCTAAGCCTCTTTCCTTCATTACTTCTCTGATGTGTACTGTATGTCATTCCTTGGACAAATTTACAGCTGAAGAATCTGTGCCAAAGGCACTACAACTTAACGTGCAGGGAAATGTTTTCTATTCAATAAGTTGTGCTCTAACATCGCTACAGCAGGGTTGCTTTGTTTTTCAAGTCCTTTAGATAACTTGGGCTTCTTTCTAGAAATTTTAACTGTATTTCTCAGGGGGTTTTCTAAGAGTGGTTTTGGAAAATCTTCTGTTACTGGGAAATTTTGTTCTGTGCACAGTCCTCTAGAGATTATGACAATTTTAACACCGAAATTAAAAATCAAATACTTTTTCCTTTTGAGTTAAGCTGATGATACATATTTTAATTGCAGTTTATGTAAAAATGTTCTCAAGTATGGAACTTTGTGCACTGATTTACAATGAAAGTATATTTTATTGTGAGAGTTTCTGTGAATTAATATTCTGTAGCACCAGACTAATAGGTGTTTGTCTAGAGGCCTGTTAGAACAATTTGTATTATGGAATGCTTCATGGCTCCAACTGAGATCAGACTCTGTTGCATTAGTCATTTTATGCATACCATCTGAGACAGTTTCTTTCTTCTCTGCTTTGGGATCTGTGCAAATGTAAGTTCTTAGCTATGGAACTACCAACCCCAAAACTGGCCTGAGAAGAGACTGTTTTAAACAAAGAAAGACACAAACAACCCAACCTTAAATAAATAAATAAAAAAAATTCAAGCTTCAAAATGAATTCAAGCTGATTAGCATTATTGTTGTTGAAAACCTCTATCAAAAAGTGACTTGGAAAAGATAACATAAGTGATTCAAAAGGATGATTTCACGTCTCTTCCCAGTAGCTTTACCAGTGTCCAAGCATTGAAATAATCTCTATCTGTTGTTGGAAAAACAGAAGGAAAAGAAAATAAAAATCATGTTATTTCAACATCATAAATGGCTCCCCAAGGCATTAAAATACATAAACACAACTATAGGAGATGCAAATATTAGAACCAGGGCTCACCACTCATTTATAAATGAAGATAAATCAGTTGTATGCAATAAACCGAGATTAACTTGATGCCTGAAGCGTGTTCTATATTAGAGGTTTCCACATGCTCACACATAGGTGGGTTGTCTTTTTTCTTTTATTTTCTTCTTTTTGTGTTGTTAAATAAAAAGGAATTTATTATTTTAACCTGATCCCAGATGATTCTTTTATTTTCTCTCTTCTTTTTTCTTTCCCTTCTCTGCCTTTTTATACAGAATGTTTGGTAAATAGAAAGAAGTGCTTTTGACTTTGGGTGACAGTATGTAATCTACTTTCCCACTGTTTGTTCTACCTTTTGTTCCAGAAAGAATAAAGTCTGGGCAACTTGTGTTTGTACATCAGTTTCTTTGCACTCCTCTGTACTGTAGGACCTAATTATATTTTAACACTGCATTTACTCCATTTGCCTGAAGAATTATTTCAAATAAACTGACAGACCTATTGTGTTGTGACATCATAGAAATGCTTTTTTGTTGTCGTTGTTTTGGGGTTTTGTTTGTGGCTTTGTTTTTTGCTTGTGTTTTGGTTTTTGTTTTTGTTTTGTTTTTTTTTTTTAAAAAAGACAGAGAAAACAAGCCCTTCTGTGAATTCAGCAATAGCACAAGAAATCGCATTAACAACATTTAAGCAAAGTGTTGAAAACATACCGAAATAAACGCTAGTGCACTTCAGGGGTTGAAAGGAATATGCATCAAAATGCTTGGCATTTAATTTTTTTTTTTTCTTCGGGAATTTAGCCAGTGAAATATAGCTGCCAGTGTCTCAGGCCTGCGTGTGTTCTTCTGCAATATGCTCTCGATCAATCAGATTTGCATAACTAAACTGTCGGCAAGCCCGCTCGGCTGCCCAGGTGCAGGGCCATTTGCATATAGAACAGTGAGGAGGTCCCAAGAGTCACTTCAGACTCCAGTGACTGCTGAGCCCGCAGTCCACACCGCACTGGAAATGAAATTGGAATGACAAAAAAATGGTTGTGCTAGTCTGCAAGGGTGAAATATGCACTTGTGTTTCAAAGGTTATGTAGAGATCACAAGACAGCATTCAGGCACGAGAATATGCACAAGCCTACAGGAAAGCAAATGCCATTGTGTGGATTTTGTTTCCCTTCCCCCAACCACAATGATACATATTTATTTATTTTAATATATACGTATGTAGATATATATATGTATATCTGAAAATATTTATTTTTTCCTTTAAAGCTGTGTATCACAGTTTCACATATTCCTCAATCCTTAGGTATGAAGGAGGCAAGGAGTGTTGAATGTTTTTTTGTGCCATATAGTTCTTTCCAATTAAATCTCCTGGGGGACAAAATATAAATAAATAAGAGACCTTTCCTTCGAGTTTATTTCTCTCTGGATTGTTCATCCACTTTTTCAACGTGTTTGCCTAGAAGTCTATCTCCTGCTTCCTGGACTATTTATTACTCAATTAGAAGAGCTAGGTGGTGAATAATTACCACAAAGTATCGATACAGCTGGAAATAGAATGAGAAAAAAATGGATTACAATACTGATTACTAAAAGCTCTTTATCTGAGGCTTGCCATAGATATAGTTATCCCCAGGCAGGAAACTGAAATGCAGAGTGCTGAAGTGATTTTTCCTCCAGGAAAGCAGTGGCACTTTGGAAAAAACAGAAAGTTTTAGTGGCACTGTGGGAGACCAGTTATAAGACTCCCCATTCTAACCACTAAGGTGGCCTCCTCTTCCCCTATAATGTCTTGCTAAGCATTGAATGCAAAGGATGCTCGTCTTAGCTCACTCACTTAGGCTGTATTGCCAGACGCTGTTTTCCCAAGGCAGTTTTTGGGGTGCAGTATGTGGCATGTGGGGCTGGAGCCAACTGCACTTCCTTCTTGCAGCAGAGTGTCCCAGCCCTGGCAAGGAAGGAATACTGCATATTTGGCCCCCTCTGAAATGCACTGATTTGGTGGGGGAAGGCACGAGACAAGGTGTCCCTCCTGGTTTGAATGTCAGTTGTTGTCAAGTTGGCATCCCGAGCTGTTTCCATGACAACAGCTTTTTGTGCTGGGGGACGAGGTCATGCACCTGTGATCTCGATGAAAAGGACAATGAGAGAATGTACATTATTTAAAGCTTTTATCTTCCAGTATGTGTTTGAGTATAACCTTGAAATTGGGTGAATAAAGGGCAAAGTATATTTCTATGTACAGGAGTGAGGCAAACTAAATTGATTAGGAAGAGGTGTGGGGAAGATTGGGGACATTTTACAGCATGGACACTTCTCTAACTTCTGATGGATGGGTCAGGCTGTCCTGTCAGCTTTCCATCCTGTATATCAGCAAAAGTTTGGAGTGCAAAGAGTCCATCATCCTTGAGAGACTGAAAAGAAGGGTGAGGAATAGGCAAACAGCTCAGCAGTTGGTTTGCAGTTGGTATTTTCATAAAAGACTTTTGGATTAAGTTGGCCATTGTGGTTGTGCTTTGGATGCCTACCATGGCTCCTGTTGTATGAGGCTCTGGGTGAACACTGAATGAAAAAATAATTGTTGACCCAAAGAGCTTCCAGTCAGAGTGATTACATATCACTCTTCACTTTGAGTTGTTAAAAATGCCTAAATACTTCCAAAGCTTCACTCAAGGCTTCAGCTAAGTGAGACCTCCTAGAAATAAATAGTATTCTACAAAAAATAAGCTGGTTACTCCTTACGTTTTCCAAAAGGAAATATAAGAAAATAAGTAAAACCAGCCATAGATAGTTGGGGTTTTTTTTGGTAACAGTTTCTTATTCTTTTATTGTTGTTAGTGTTGTCAATTTACTAACATGAAAGCAGAATTGGGCTGGCTATAATCTTCTTCCTTTCAGAAATACCAGAAAACATTGTTGAAGTTTTTTGTCTCATGAGGAAAGAAGTCTACGAGTAGCTCAATGTGACCAAAAAATAAACCAGAAAGACAATTTTTAAAAGATTACTTAAATAATGAAATCAAATGAACTAACCCAAAATAGGAAAAAATGAAAACCTTAGCTGACTCAAATAAAAACACAAATTGTATTATTTTCATTCACAAAATATCTTTGTAGTTTTGTAGATGTGTATGGTCTATATAAGTAAATACAAGCATTGACATTTTTACTTTGAATACTTGTATTTTTTTTGGCTATGAAAGTCATATCTGGCACAGCATATTGAAAAACAATCTATAGACTATCTCAATAAAACACGAGAACAACTGAACAAGTTTATCTTTACCTAAAAGTCATAAACTTCAGACATGATTTGGATTAGAATTTTCACAGCTCATACATATCAAGTATTTCTTTAAAATCAGAACATTCAGAGTGGCTTTAAAATTTCTGCTATTTATGTAGATGGAGGGAGAAGAAATAAAACATCACAAAAGAGGAATAATTGTTATTTTTCAAAAGATACGAGGTGTATCTTTCCTTCCTTGTGCTCTTGCAAGGCAAGCGATCCCTACACTGCTATCCCAATAAATAACAGAATTTTCCTGCAATTGCTTCTCCTGGCACTGACTACCACCTGCCCACTATGGAACTGCTAGAATCCATGGCAAGTCAGGAACATGTTTGTGAGGCTGACATGAGAAAAATAGACCTATACAGATGCGCACAGCACACAAGGAGAGAATTCTTCTGGTTCACAGAAGTCACTAATTGTATTTGCCTACCTTTGCCTACCTCTTGAAAGAAAGAGGAAAAGTACAGAGGGTTTAGTCCTCAACTAGACTCTTCTGTGACCGGGAGTGATGTGGTAAAGCTTTAATAGGCATGAATCACAGAATGGTTAGAGTTGGAAGTGACCTTAAAGATCATCCAGCTTCTGTTCTCTTACCTCAGTTTTCTCTATTGCCTGCTGAAAGGCTGTGATTGGAACACGGAGCCCAGAGCAGAAGCTCCTCAGCTAAAATGGCAGACAGGTGCCACAGCAGCCAGAGGAGGCTGTTGGACTCACAGCAGTAAGTGGGCTGTGGGGAAGGAATTGTGCGTGAATGTCATTTCTCAGTAACAAAATGGCACAAAGTTTCGTTTCAGGCCTGAGTCACTGTCCCTCTGTTTCTGCCAGCTGCTTCTGCCTCAGATATGGCAGGGGACAAAATGTCCCCCAGTCCTGTCCATGCCCCCCTCAGCTGCTCTGCTGCACCCAATAGGATAAGTGAAGGGACCTCTGCCCTGCAGGCCTTATCCCTCTCACTGGTGACAAGGCAGGAGGTGCTGGCACTACTATTAAAGGTTAAACTTCCCTCTAGGTGTCTTCAAAAGAGCTGAACAACTTGTTCTGGCTTCCTACAAGCAGTGTGACCATGAGGAAACTCCTGCTGCAATATAAAGGGTTTCCTCCTTACTCTGTTTCTTATAACAAAAGTAGTTTAAACTCCCATAACTCTATTATCATACCTTTATCTATTATCATACTTTTCAAAGTGGATTAATAGTGGTATTACTTTGAGGAAAACTTCAATGGATGGTATGTGGCAGTTCCTTACAGGAAGGCAGGGGGTTTTGTACTTGCTATTTTTCAGCTTGCAGCGTGTGTTGGAGGGCTGCTGCTGGCCCAGAGACCCTTCAGGCTGGTCCGCAGCATGCAAGCCCTGCTCAGGAGCCCTGCTCCCTCTGGAGCCTCTCATCCTGCCTACAGTGAACCCAGGCCAGGCTGCCATTGTTTGCTGGCCTCTGGGCCATGCTTGACTTGCATGACGTGTCTGTATGGCATTGCTGCCCAGCAGGACCTTTAGCAAGGAAAAGAGGAGTAGATGAGTTTGGGGAGAGGAGGGGAATGGGTAGGGATTGAGGTCAGTGGGAGCCACTGGGTTCTGGGAGGGAGCTGTAGGGTAGCAGGTCCTCTAATGCACAAAGAGCAGTAGGACCAACATGTCGTTTGGGCTGCAGCCTTGCCCGTGGCTGAAGTACCCCAGGACATGGTCCTGTGCAAAAAGCACACCAGAGTCGCTGAGTAATGGGAAGCCCTTGAGGAGAAGGAGAGATGGAGAGCCTTACCCCCTGGAATCCTTTTGTTGTCTTCTATCACAATGCTGTTACATCTTTGAGATGTTTTTACTATCATGGACTTGGGTAGTACCTCCCTGTTCAGGAATGCTCTGCACAGTCCAAGGAGATCCCCTGTAAGCTGGGGTTCTCGCCACCCCTCCCTGAAGTGACACAACAACTGACCTAGGCAATGAACTGACATCTATTCAAACATATGCGCCAGACATTTTTCATGTAAACTGGCAGGAGGATGAATCCTGGAACATGGAAATTCTTATTTCAGCTACTATTAATGAGGCCAAACCTCTGTGTGTGTGTGTATGCAGTGATAAACCCTGGAAACCATCTTTTGTCACAGTCATTCCACTGCAGCTTCTGTTGTAAAGCTGTTTGTATTCTGCCTTTCTTGCTAAGGAGGCAAAATAATCTGGACATCACTTCTTGAAGCAGGTTGGAAAGAAAAATGTGTGTGTAAGTGGCTGAGGCTGCACAAATGTGAATGAAAGTCAGGCCAATCCAAATATTAGTGACTGGGAGTCTGTCTCTAACTAGCATTGCGCCTCATCAGTTGCACTGGTAGTGAATGGTGGTAGTGGTGGCATCTGACTGATGCTGGGAAGTCCCAATAATCCCAGGCTCCATGGAGTGTATAACCTGAATGGATAGCACAGATGCAAAGGCTGGGGAGTGTCATGAAGTGATGTGACCAAAGTCACCAGGAAGGCGCGTGGCAGAGTTAGGACTGTAGCTCTGTTCCTCTGCTCTCGTGCCTCGGTGGGAAAACTTTGCTGTAAAATCTCTGCTGTGGCTGCAACCCTCTCCAACGGCACATGGTCTCCATTGTCATCAGCTGCTGAACCCTGGCCTCAAAGGACAAGATTTGCCATGTGTTTATGTGGATTTGCTTTCTGAAAACAATGGTCCATGTATTAATTCAGGTCTTACAAAACATATAAACTGGTGATTTCTATTTGGACTCTTCTTTCTTTCAATAAATGTATAGCTTGTAACTTTTTTTTGGTAGATATTTTTAGAATTGAAGTTCTACTTCGTGAATATCTACTGAAAATGAATATAAGACGGCATGCAACTGTCGTCAGAGCACATTCTTAAAGAGTGTGTGAATGTGTGTGTATGGCCTACTAACTAGATGGGTTGGAAGACCAAACCACCAGGCTTCTGCTATGGTGTGATGAGTCACCAGTTGCTCCAGCTCCCTCTGTTCCTCGCCTCTTCCTTCCCTTTGTCCACTTCAAATATGGATCTTCAGCAATGTTTTTTTCCACTCTGTTTGCTAAGCACAGCACCCTGCCTTATGTGGCCTTAATCATAGTTGCATCCTGAAGTGCTGCTGTAACATAAAAAACATGTAAATTGTTGCATATGTATTATAATTAATTTAGTAACAGGATCTCTTATGCAGGATTCATGGAGCTTTTAGGTGATATTGTCTTAGTTTCTCAATTTAGCTTTACTGTCATTTGTAAAGCTTCTCTGAAGCTTTTTTGTTTTGATTATTTCTAATATGCCTGAAGTATTTTGGTACATGGTATTTAAATATAATAGGAATAATTTTAAAAAGCAGAATACTGTTCTTGACAATGTCACTCTTTCTCCCTCTCCTTCAGTCAGTCTTCTAGTCAGTTTTGTAAGAACTTTCAACTTTTATGTCTAAAACAAGCCTGCTATCACAGAAAAGTATTGGTCCGAATTAATCTTACTCCTACTTTAATAGTTTCCTACTATGCATTCTTTGTATCTCCAAGGAGCTCTTCATTAGGAGACCTCACAGCTTTTGAAAGAGCAATGAATTTATGTGTCATTGTAAAAGCCTGTTGATTCCCATTTTACTGACAAGCAAACTGAGGGACAGATAGAAGTGACTTGCCTGGAGCTTTGTGCTAAACTGGGATTTGAATATGGCTGACTTCTGGCTTCAGCCACTTTTTGGTCTTATTTCCCTAACACTTTTTTTTCTTCCACAAGTCCCTTTTCTTGAAAACTGATGTAAATTGAACAATTGCTCCCATCAATAATGTCTTAAGGTTTGCTTTTATTTCCTCTCTCTTCATAAATTCATATATCTTTATATATACACACATATTCTCTCTCTCTGAAAAGATCCACATTCTAAATGTAGGAGCTACAATAGCAGTGTAGAGACTGAGCCCAAGCTGTTGTTTGCACTAACTTTTGCTCGTTAGTTAGATGTTTTGTCTCTAGGAAAAGGTGCCTGTTTACTTGGCATGTTCCAGTAATCTAATTGGAAAAGTGGAATTACCACTTAAAAGATGTACAAGAATGATGGCGAGAGAAGATCTTTAAGTCATGAAACTAAAATGAACTGAAGTTATATGCTGGAAAGTGCTGCCGTTGCTGCTGTGGAGAGAAGCTTTATTTGAAATTACAAAATGAAAATTACCGATCAATGCAGCCAGAATGGAATGATTGATATTTCAATTGCACTTCTAGAAAATGTAACATAGCATAAAGATACACTATTTACCTTCTTTTCAATTCCAAGTTTTTGCACATTATAATAACATATATAAATGCATAAATGGGCTTTTCCAGACGGTGCAGTTGGGAGCAGAGATGAAAAGAGCTGTAATATATATCAAACTTCAAGCAAAGCTCAGCTGCCGTAGTATTTGCTTCTAGTAAAATGGTGACAAAAGTGATCTCCTATGGCTGAAGTTGTATTCTGTTTCTCTGGATGAGGCTGTGGAATATAGGGGTCAGGCCAGAACTGTCATCTGGATTGCCTGTACAATGGCAAGATAAGCAATGACTGCTCAGAATGCAGGACTCAGTGACAACTTTTCTATGCCTAAAGCAGTTCCTGGGAAGTACCTAAAAGTTCCCAGCATAGTTCTTTCATTGTGAAGAACATTAGTTCACCCACCCCTGTATCTCTGGATGTGTGCAGAAGTGGACTGCCTGCAAACTGTTGTTCTTTAGCAGTGACCTAGGAGAAGAAGTGATCTCCACACCTTTTTGATGGATGAAGTACGGAGTTAACATCAGAGAGGAGACTTTTGCTTCACTTTGTTTCATGCATGAAATAAGAATGTTTTGGCATTTACACACAGTAAATAAATAAATCGCCATCCTAAAACTTGGGCAGGATTTCCATCCTCGTATTGTGTTCCTGCTAATTATTTACTGTTTCCACTGTGGCTAAGCTACTGAATGCATGCTTAAGAAATGGAGAATACTTATTTGCTTACAAATACTCAGCACAAAGCTGCACAAAATCTAAAGAATCCATGTAAGAGTCAAAATGTATTTTGGCTTTTGGAAAGCCTTGTTTATCCAGTGTCTACACCTCTGGCTGTATTTGACCTGCTGCTACTTCAAGGAAAGGAGCTTCCTGTGAGAATGTGCAAAAAAATAAGATTTTTTTGAAACCGCCTATTCATTTTTTCAATTGCTAAAGGTATATATACAGTCAGGTCAAAGCAGTTATACAAATATCCTGCTTTTCAGGAATGTTTAGATCATTGTATTTCTGTAATCAAAAGAAGAGGTCAAGTCCTGTGTGTGGTTATAGAATAGCTATAGCAAAATTCTGTTTTATGCTACAGACTTCTAGCCAATTTATGCTGCTGTAGTTTCATATGGAGTTTGGCCCTTTAATACCATTATGCCCTATCATTACCCTTCCCAGAAACTCTAATTTTCTATGACATCATAAGTGGTTGCTATGGATATGATTGCTGTGATACAAACATGGTTAGTGATTAGGATATCAGATGAAAAAATGTTATATGAAGATGAACTCTTCAGGAGCTGCAGTCTGTTTTCATGCAAATGTCTCCAGTATAAAGCGGAGGATGAGGAATGCAGAAAATAGAATAAATAACTAGAATTGCTTCTAAATGAAATGTTTTACCAAGTTTTCCCTGAAGCGTCAGCAGCTCTTTAAACATGCTGGTGATGGCCCATCACAAAGCCAGATGTTACCATTTATCAAGTAAAGTAAAGAGCCCCTCCTGCTTCCACAAATATGATCTGAATATGAAATCAAATGGGAAACTGCTGCACTAATACTGGAGAAGTTATAATGTAACTTTTAAGCTATTGACAGGCTTGAGAGTAAAAGTGTCTGACAGGAAAGAGTAAGTGTCGGCAGCATTACTCAATTCATCTTTCAAAGGCAAAATTGCAGTCATATGTATAGACTTAAATCACTTGATGGACATTCTACAGGTTATGGTTTCCTTCTCCTCTCTCTCTGTCATCTTCTCCCATTCCATACACAAGTCAAGTGTTTCTGAGGGAAAGGACCCATTGTGAAAGCTCCGGGTAAGCTTCCTAAAGCCCAGACTAGCAAAAAGGGGGTAGAAGACACACATAAAGCAATTGTAAATAATTGTTATGCTTTCTTTTAAGTGTATTTTCTCTTCCATGTCAGTCTTAAACCTGATGAAAAGTTGGTCTACATTTACCTGGGCACAGCTGAGCCGGCCCTGGGTGACAGCGGCATGCGTAAGGAAAGGCTAATGGCATTGGTCTCCCCACCCTGTTCACAAATGGCACTGATCCCCATGCTTTGCAAAATGGCATAGAGCATCCAAATTGGGCCTGAATACAACACTGGCTTATATGGTCACAGAACATCAGTAGTAAAACACCACAAGAAAGAAATACTTTTACCTAGAGGTTTATCACTTCCACTCAGAGGGAGACTTGGCTATGTAGGATGTAGTAACCATTTTAAAGGTGGACTGATAGATCTCGCTGGCTTTCGGATTAAATGCAGAATCATTCAAAGACTCCAGATCTTCAAAAAAGGCATGTGCAAAATGATATAAGTCCAGTGTTGTTGTTGCTTGTAATAGTCCTCCAAAATACATTCAAATAGGTTTGGAGGGAGACTGATAAAGTTGGAAAAAATAGATATACTCTCATGAATGTAAGTGCTTTTACCGGTCTGAAGGTTAAGCAGCAAACTTCAAAGTACATATTGAGGGTAATTGTTTGGCTAACTTGATTAGGTTAACTCCGATTAGACAATTTAAAGGAAGGGCAGTTGGGACTTGTGGAGCACTAGGAGATATTAGCAGGAGAGAGGTGATGAGATGATTGGCTCAGTGGATTTTTAAATTTTTCAATGTATCAAATTTTGAAGAGTTAGTGGAATGGCACATAAGGAAAACTATAAAATGTCAGAAAAACAGTGTTGCTACCAAGCTTATGATTTTTAGCACTGTATTAGGTTATATTTTAAGTTTCCCAGCTCTTCATTTTAGAAGTAATTTGTACGTTTCCTTTATATGAAGTCTGAGACATCACAATCTGAAAAGCTGTACTGTGGAAAATGTTCTCTCACTGATAATTACTCTTTCTGTCCTTTGTGTGTTTTGTTTCGGTGTTCACTCTGGTGCATAGCGAAGATGAGTACTATATCCTGGGATGAATAAGGGATAGTTCTGTTGCGTGATATCGACTGTGCTGGCTACGGAGATGTGTTTGCATTTCTGGCTGTGCTGTGGTGTGAGCTGGTTCCTTTCAACCTTTGGCTTAATACTCGCACATGGACGATAAAGGTCATTTTTGTGGCTGGACTGTACACCTGGTTTGTGCTAGGTCAGGTTGTGCTGGTGGACACACTGCTGAAGGGCATGAAATCAGTTCCCAGTTTACCCCTGGAACAGAAGAGCATAGCCGGTGTCAATCTGTGCTTCTCTTTAGGCAGGGGCTGTTCTGTCCCAGTGCTGCCACTGGCAGTATTTTCTCCTCCAGGAAGAGGATGGAGGCAAAGTCCAGCCCATTGGCAGCAACTTCAAGGGGTCCCGCAAGCAATTTCTGCCTCTCACAGCTTCTCCTCACTTTGATGCCTGTTGTACTATTTGAGCCCAATATGTTTCAGGAGGGTGGTTGTGGAAGTGGGGGAGGGGGTCGCTAAATTATGGTTGCTGTGGGAACCATAACTTTAAATTTCTTGACATCTGTCCAATGACAATCTCAACATTAACGTTGCATTAACACAGTTTTTTTGCATTTAATTAAAAAAGATGATGGCCTGGAATCTGTTGAGGAATTTAAAGCCAACATTTAAACTGTTTGCTGGGAGCAGAGATGTCAGAGCCTCTGCTCTGGAAATGCTCATATGCACTCACTAAACAGTCTGACAATGTACAATAGCCGCAGAGATGAGAAGTGAAAGCAAAATGTTTGTAAAACCATTGTCTGCTTGTCTCCTTCTGGTGGCTTTGCCCAACTTTCCTGTCTGAAGGAAGCTGCTCTGGCTGAGTTTAAAATGACTTGGAAACTAAATACTTGTTTCCAACTCCTCCATACACCATCCCCAGTGCTGGCCACTGACTCACTTGCCCGTGCAGGCTAAGTTTTCTGGGGGCTCGTTTCTCCAGCCTACGCCGTTGTCCTTCAGGTTCTGAAGATCTGATTGCAGAAACTCTTTGCAAGTATCAAGATAGAGGCATAACAGAACAGTAAATGCTTGACAACACTATTCTTCCTGATTTCTGGACTCTTAAAAATGTGTCTGGGTTTCCCATGTAATAGTCTAGTGTGCTTGCTAATTGGTTTTGATTTTGAGGGCTATGCAGTAAAAGTGTTTACGACTGATAGGTGCTTCACTTCAAAAGGTTTGGAGGCTCTGAGCTTTAGAACTCTTTTTTGTAACCTCATGTTAGTTGAATAAGTTCAGCTATCAGACAAATAGACATATGGACTATGCTAAAGTTAGGTGCTGTAGATAGGAGAAAGATGTTCATATGGCACCCGTGTTATTTAGCCTTCTCTCATAACAGAATACCATACTGTTAAAAATTGTCTATTTTTATGTAATTCTTCCACTTATATTGAGATAAAAAAATTATTAGTCTAAGGTTGGCTCACATCATCAGAGCTTCTAAATGTTGGCAACTTCCCTACAGTCTGTTGCAGGCAATAACTGCCAGGGAAGTTGCTTGAACACAAGCAAAAAATAGGTCTTCCTGCTGAGCCACCAGCCCAGCAACGTAAGGAAGAATTTAATACCATGGCCTTAAGAAAGTTTCCATGTTCTTCACAGACAGTCGTGCCTTCAGTAAGGTGACGGAGGGAGAATATAAAATCCCAGAGTTACTGCAAGCCTCAAAAAAGTTGTGAAAGAAGACTTGGCAGTTGTAGCTTTATGTAAAAGATTTTTGCATATAAATTGCATATGCATATGACATTTTAGCTCCAACTTTACATGTGTTTTGGAGGTTGGATGCAATCTTGTCCCTGCCTGTCTGTTTGCTTTTGCCATAGCTGCATCAATATTAATCCTGTTGGTTTTTCCCTCTGGCTTTTTTTCTTAATTTCCCTCTCTTCCAGTTTTGACTTAAAACCAGTTGGTTCCTTTTATCCTAGGAAAAAAAATATCTAGGCGTCTTTTTTCTTTTTTTTTTTTTAATGAGTTATTGTATTTAAAGCATGTATATTTCTTTTTTGTCTTTTGGAGTAGACTCTCAAGTATTCACTTGGTGACAGGGAATGGCTAGAGAGTTGATAAGATGAAAAGATATTCCTTTACTGGAGACCTTTTCCCTTCTTTAAAGGGAAAGAACCATTCTTTAACTATTGTTGCTCTCCTATTTCCCCCCAACCCCCACCCACAATGGCATCGACAGAGAAATACAGGCTTTGCCTTACCAAGTGGATGCACACTGTATTTAAGAAATATCACTATTCTGAGCTCAGAGTTGGATGGACTGTTTAAAATGACTCTTTGTTTATTAGCTCCTCTTTTTATTTGCAAATTGTCAGTGAGCAGCCTAGTTCCCTCTCTCTTTGTCTCTTTATTGATATTCTCCTGGCAGCCATATTTCAATCTTTAGGTTTCTTGTAAACTGTTTCGAAAAATAGAATCAGGTTTTGGCTCATGTTTGTAAGCCCTATTTGTAAGATGCAGCTGCCCCTCATTGCCTACATGACTGAGATGGTTGTGGCCAGGAGCATCCAAAAAACCTATAATTCTTCATCCTTGTGAAAGATAATCAGAGTTAAGAAATGTTTATGTTCGGCCCAAGTACAAAGTGCAGTGTTTCCCCCAATATTAGCTGATGAAATAAGCAATCCCCCTTCCCCTTCAGTTCTGTCAATGTGACTTATTTCACTTGTCACTCTGACTTGCTTTATTACTACAGTAGGAGAATCAAGGCACGCTAGGATATGGCAGCAGATCACCTACATCTGTAGTCGAAGGGAGCTTTTATCTCTGAAGTAGTGTATCCACAAGTGATTTGCAGAACTGCATCTCATTGCAGAAGTACTTTCCCTGTATCTAATAGTTTTTGATTATTTGAAATTATGTTTGGATTTTTGGGAGTTTTTTTCTATTAAAATTTCCAACACTACTGATTAGTTGCAGCTGTTTTTATGAACTGAGATTTGAAGGGTGCTGAAGAGCTAGGATTTATCTTTAAAACCTCACAGTTTCTAGCACACATACAAAAAATTCCCTGAGCGTTCTTAAATCAACAAACTGTTTTATCACAGCCGTTCTCACTATTTTCCTGAGGTAGACAGATGATATAACTAATACTTTGAACTTGTAGTGGTCCAAAATAAATAAAATTGACAACTCAGTGGTCCAATTTAGCACATTTAATTTGATTCCTGAGCATATAAAAGTTGCTTCCAGTTGAATAAGAGAATGTAGCTGAGCATGGGTTGTAATGATGCATCAAAAGCTATGACATCCCTGCTCAAATCATTTATAAACAGCAGAAGAATTTTAAGAACTGAATTACTACCTGAACTTCAAAAGAGACCATGTATTTCTATTAATATAAAGAACAATTGCGGGCTGTTAGCCGTTAAGTTATTTGAATTTGAAATTCATCAAAAAGGTGGTGGAGGAGGAATATATCTGCACTCTAATGTAGATAAAGGATCTTCTGTGTGAGGTAAAATTACTTCTGAAATAAGAGAAGTTTAAATAAACTCTGAAGAAGACATGCAACTTTCTCTTCAGAGTGCCTTTCTTCTAGCCTCAGCTCAAACTCTCAGCTTCTTTCCAGCCAGATCTTAAACACCACTAAGAAGAAAATTTCTGTTTCTACAGACTGGCTCCATTCCTGATTATGACTTTGCTGAAAACCCTCAAATTTAACAAAATAATAATATATTCCTTTACACGGTTCTGATTTTTTATTTTTATTATGATTTATTTTTTAAATAAAAAAGCTAACTCCATTAGAAATGCCGAGTACATGTTTTTCCTTAACATTGGAATTGTTTTGTGGAAAGGGGAGGATGGGAACTCTGTTCCTCATCACCACAAATCTCCAGCCTGACTCTTTTCAAAGATTTCATCTCCCTGCTTTGAAACAGGGGCTGAAGTTCTTTTTTTTTTTTCTGTAAATAGTTATGCCCACAATATAGTGCAGTGCTATAGCAGAGCTTTCTAATATCATCTTTTTACCTCATTTTAGCAGGTGAAACCTTGTTCAAAATACAAGGAAGGGTCAGTGCTCTGAACTGGAATTTCTTGTGTAGTTTTGCTTTCACAGAGTTGTAGCAAGCAACAGATAAATTTGTTTTGTGTATCAATGCCAGTAAGCAGAGCTGGTATTTCAGAGCAACTGATGTCCCTGGGATTTGGGCATTGATGTTGGCCTATAAGGATAAATGACTATGTGCAATTTGACAACCTATTTAAGGAATAAAGCGAGCAAGTTCTAGCATGACTATACACCACCTTTGTCTTGCTAATTACTTCTTGACTGAAAGCTGTTTTTTCAAGGCACAGAAAAGGAAAGCAAGAATGAACAAAAGCTTGATATTCTGCATATGAGATGCCTTCTGATTCTGAGATTAGCTAAACATGCTCCTAATATTGCTACACACTGATTCAGAATAAAATACAACAAATGGAGCAGATAATAATGAAGCAGTTTGAAAAAGTCCACTCCTGTTCCATGTGGGAGAAGTTAGTAGTAGTGGCAAGAACAGGATATTCTGAAAAGAAATTCAAATTTATTTTATAGGCCATTTCTCTGTACTTTTCAAGCCCTGAAAGCTCAAAAGTTTTTTTCACTCTAGTTTTCTATAGGATCAGTCTGGGATGGTGGAAAAGCTTCCATTAAAGAATGGAGGTTCAAGTGAATGGGTAGATGGGACTTGTTTTAGAAAGAAGTGTGGGAGAAGACAAACCAACCAAAATTCAAATCAGCTTTGTTTCATTCATTTAGATATCTACCAGACTGGCAGCTTTGGATGCAGGATGAAACGACAGTTTTGTGTAGGGAAACTATGGTCACGAGGCTGTAGAAGAAAATCATCAAAATTTATTTCATGTCTGACACAGGACAAGTATCAACCCAAAATCTTTTATTTTACAGAACTAAATCTGAACTTGCATGTGAAAGGGAAAAGGAAATAGAGAAAGAAGCTTAAAGAAATAAGAAGAGAAAGTGGGGGGGAAAGGCAGTACTAAAACTGCAGTCTTAGCCTTCTAAACCTTTTTGCTTCTCTGATTGATACTTTTCAATTATACCTTCCCATTTCACTGACATTTGAAATGCTATTTTTTTTTTTAGCGATAACTTCAAATGCTTAAGTTCCAACAGCACCAGTAACCCTGTTTAGCTGTAGTAGTAAATTGGTTCCTTGTACAACATAATGGCAGTGACAGCCTTTTGCTAGGGAAATGAGTTCTCCAATGGGACATGCCTATGATAAGACGTCCGGTTTTGAAATTGTATTTCTCTGTATCAGAATTAAATCTGGACTTTATATTTCTTTGCTGCCACTGCTCTGTAGCTGGTCCCTATACCAGCCAAAGACTGACAAGTAATGCTTACACAGGAACCCTTTCACTTAAATTGGATTTGTCCTTTTATGTTTCCTCCTATTATTAGCTATTAAAATCTCTCAAACCCTTTTTTAAACAGTGATAGGGTTTGGCAAACCTGAAACTCACTGGAGGAGGGAAAAAAAAAAGGAATTCTAGTATGAAGAGCAGTAATTTCCTTCCCTACGTAAAATTAACTCACATTTAGTAAAATACAGTATTGATTCCCTGTGTTATATGGTAAGATATACAGAGTATCTTCATTGTGTTGAGAAAGGTCAGGATTTGAATGTATTATATTGGCACAGCTAAAGGCCTTTTAAAAGGGATCCCAAAGAAAACACAAATCAGTGCCACTGCTGGTTACCTTTAGAAAATCTGAACCCGCTTTCTTCTGGCTGTCATATTGTGTTTCTTAGAGCCTTTAATGGTTAAAACAAAAGTAATGTGCCTCCTGTGCTGTTTGATTTGCACTGGTGCCTGACAGTACCATAACTGTGTGCATTTTGTTAGTGTATTATTACTATATGCTGTAATGGAACAGCACAATGGAGGTCACTAGGAGATCATCAGTATATGTAATTTCATTTTAACCTTAGGTTTACATTATCACTTAAATAACAAAATAATAATCAGTCTGTGGGAAAGGGGAATATTTTTTTCATTTCTTGCAGTAAAAAATTAACTCTGTATTTGTCTTCTTGTTACTGATACCAATGCCATTTTATTTTTCTTCAAAGAAATGTTGCTGGCAAATTGTAGAACATTAGAGATCTTCAGAAACTAAAAAAAAAATGGGCTCTGACTCCCTTCTGATTTCATTTAAGTGTAGGATGTATTTATAGTAGAAACTACAGACAAGAATTCTTTTTGGCCAAGAGTGGTCTTGAAATGCACTTTTTTTAAACGGCTACTGGACTTGTACATATACAGAGTATCTATCTAGCCTTTATGTACAATTTGAGAAGGCTGCAATTTTTTGCCTTCAGTTGGCATCAGAGATTTCTAACAGTTGACAAGATGATATTTTCCCTTGCTATTGTACTGATTCCATTGCATCCACTAAATGACTAACATTTATTTTATTAAATGAATAAATTTACTGAGTAATGAAGATTTGGCCCTTTAATTGCTAATGTTTTTACTTTTTAAAACATTGACCAGAACGTAACTTTTACAGCCTCTGTCTGTGTTTTCTAAATGTCATTAATAATCAGAAATGTTGAATACAGAAGGGCAAGTTAAATCCTGTCATTGAAACAGCAAACAGCTTTAGTCAAATGTATTGGCACAGGATTAAAAATGCATCAAGCATGTATTTGTCTTCTCAATGGGAAGCCCTTATTAATAGTTTGAAGAGTAGAAAGCTTAGCCTTATACAACAAGCACTGTAGTAGTGTGGGTTTTTTTTTTAAATATATTTTAATGTGTGAAATTGCAGGATGCCAAGGTTGCCATTAGAGCTCCTCTCTCATTCCAGTAATTTTCCCACTTAGATTCATTCTTTCCTTTCACAAAAAAAGCACTTCATAGTGGTCACAGCAGAAATGCAGTGATACTGAGTAGAGTGCAGTACTCTTGCAAGGTTAATTACTACACCACTGTCAAAATATTGGAGATAACTATAAGGACATGAGTCAGCTCACTTCTCTGAGAAATCTCTCCCTTTTTCTTTTTCTCTTTCTCTTGTGTGCGGGGCTATTCTAAGGAAGTGTATGTGCTTTATTCAGAATTTTAGTAGAAATGTGGACTTATAGAGAGGCTATTTTAGAGAAACCCACTTTTTTCATTCTGGCCCTAGAGAAACACAGGATCATGAACCCATAAATAAAGATTGGATTCTCAGTAGACCTGTGGACATGACTCCTACCTCAGGGGTCCCTTTGAAAGTATTCAAAACTTCATTTTGGCTTCTTACTGTACAAATTTAAAAGCAAACGTTTCTCTTCAACACTTCATATTTCCCTACTCATCCAAGACACGTGGGAGGTTTGGGGAACTTGAAAAACAGCTTCTTTGTATTTGGGACTAAACCATATCTAATTAGAGTTTAAAATGAAATTAGGGGAAACCACCAAATCTATGTGTGGCCTGGCAGATGCCACAGTCTGTGGGCTGGCAGATTGGAGTCCCCTGAAGCCATTACTGGAAACCTACAAAACAGAACAAAACTGATTTTGCTACCTCATTCACAAATTTGATCAAACTTCTGTAATGTGTATGAATCTTCCTTGGCTTATACTTTGTAGCAAGTGCTTGAGAATGCTGCCTCTACAGATGATGACAGAATAGCCAAAGGCAAAATGTGACCAGATTTGCTCTGGACCACAGTCTCCTATTTTGATCCAGCCCATTGATGCCCTTCAGCCAGGTTAAATAATAGTCTTGTTAGGAGGTCAAGAATAGTCCGCTCCTATATTTCACTCAGATCTTGGGTTGTCATTTCTACTTTTTGACAGCCAGCTGCTGTCACTTGACCACTATATTGTGCTCTTTTTACTGATGATTCCTGGATGAGGAAGCTCTTTTCTCTAGCTGTCAAGTCCAACCTAGCCCACTGCCACCACTTGACATAACTGGCATGGAAGTTTTCCCATGAAGAGCCCAGATCTGGAAAACAGGTTCCTGCATTACCATCCTCCACCGAACCTCTGTGCTCCAGGCACTGCATATTTGATCAGGTTATATGAAAATTTTGTATGGGCTATCGAGTCTTCAAAGACTGCTTTGTGTGTTTGCTGAAAAGGAAAGATGATGTGACCCACTAAGGTGTGTCCAGAGTTTATTTTGAACTCCTCATGCAGTTGGAATGAGAAATGGGCTGAATAAATAGAAACGAAGCTGAAGAGAAAACTGAAAAAGTAAATATGGGAAATGTCTTGTGCTTTGCTCTGCTTTCATATGATACACATTTTATTACTCTTCTCAAATTATTTTTAAAATGTGCTTATCACATTATATTGTGAGCAAAACCAAATAATTTTAAATTAGCAATGCAAATAATAAACAAGCTGACCACATGCCTGTTAATATCTCAACCAAATTTGCAAGATGCCATTTCTAAAACCCAAAGCCAAAACAAATGAAACAACCAACCTCAAACCTTCAATCCATTATAACTCATGATCTTATAAAAAACTAATGCATCTTTTAGCCTGCTTGGTGGCCTGAGGCTGTGGAGCTGTGAGCAATCTCCTCACTGGTGAATCTCATTTGGCAGACAACGGACTTTAAATCTAGGGATGTTTACCTTGAGCCCTTTAGCAAAATTTAGTAGTTAGCAAAGTGAGAAGTGGGGTGGCTTTTTGACTAGTCAATCTTTAAGGATTTTGGTGTGTTAAAGTCAACACCTAAATTACACCCCAAATGAGCATGACATCCAATTTGTCCTGGTGAGCATATTTGTCACACGTTCTTTTTGACCATTAGAACTTATGGGTGGTGCCATGCTGCACTAAATGAAATTTCTATGTGGGATGTTAGTTTTAGAATCCCTCAGAGTTTTGCCATACTTGCAAAGTAAGCATTATCACCTTCCTATTATTAAAGGAGAAACTGAGGCATGGAAACTTATTAACTTAACAATTAATGTGCCAGTGTCCAGGACCTGATTTTGTATTCAAATCTATCTCATCTGTCTTAATTGGCAGCTCAGTTTTTAAATAACTGGCTTTGTGAGTCCCTTCCAGTTGTGTACGCATGGCATTTCATTAGTTGAAGCTTATTGTCAACTGCCTTTTTTCCCCCGTAGAAAAAATCAATATAATTTGAATTTTTCTACCCAGACTGAATCCTTGGTAAATTGTTGTGGATGGTTATTGATTTCTTATATCTGTGAGTTGTTTTTGCTTTTTTTTTTTAAACAGCATTAAGGTAAACAGAAGTCTTATTGTGTTCATTTTACAGGATAACACTTATCTAGACAAAAGAACACATAAGCACACAGCTTACCTATAGGAAAGATGCAGCAAATCACTTCCAATAACACAAAATAAGAAGAACAAAACCTTTCTGTTGCTGAGCAGAATGGGAAGATTGCTTTCTTGTCACTAATTTTGATTGAATTGAGTCTGCACTTTTGGAACTGGTTCACTGATACAACAAGAAGCATAATTTAACTATTCCTTCCACTTTCATGCCCACAGAAAACACAGCAAAAGCAGAAAGGGTCTTAAATGAGGATTATGAGCCTTATCTTCCCCCAGTGAATCTGGTGAGGGAAAGGAAAGGAAGCATATCTGTCCTTTAGACATCTTCCTCCTTGCTTCTAGATTATCTCCAAAATATAAAGGTGACTCCTATTTTACTTTGAAGGCTAGCAGAGTAACCAATTTTTTAGAAGCACAAGAAAATGGAAGGTTGAGGAATGCTGCTGAGTTTACAAAGACTCCACCCATCCAAAAAAACACAAGTATTTCCAGTGATCCTGGCGGCTTCCAATCTTTGGGATGAAAATCTTTCAAGAAGGCACTACAAGAGGCAGTTGTAGTGAGCCTGAACCGGACTCTCAGCCTTGTTTAACCTTTGACTAGAAATCCAAATCAGACTCTGGACTGAGTTGGGTAAGGTTTCAGATCAGATTATCTTAGTACACTATAGTAGCATGATAAAATAGACAAGGCAAAAATTAACATGAGCTACAATTCCATAGTGAGGCAGGTAAAAATAATAATAACTTCGATAAAGTAGAATGAAGGGAAAGATAATGAATACCAGATTATTGAATGGCTAATGTGGGCTTCTTGGGACAAAGAACAGTTCTAGGGAACACGTGATCCCAGGAGTGACTTAAGTGCTGTAAACACCGACGGCCGCTGACAAACAATTATGAACTCTAGTATTTCAATTCCAAAAATGCTGGTATTTAGCTTTTATTAAGTATGACTAGTTTACGGTCATGTCATACATGAGTGCTACTGTGGGGAAAATTTGAGTTAATTATTACTGAATGGGATGCCAAATAATAATAATAATCCAAAGAAGGATGTTTTGAAATGTTTGGTGTCTCTTCTTTTTTTCCTTTTTCTCTTCTCTTTTTTTTTTTTCTTTTCTAAGCTTTCATTCTTTTCTGGTTCCCTGTGGAGTGTTCAGTTCCTAGGGTGGCCTGAGGAGAGATCAGTGATGCTGTGCTTTGTAGTCTATTGCAGCACAGCTGTTCATCAATTAGAATGGAGAAAATAATCCTGCTGTTTTAGAATAGCATGATGTGCCTTCTACGTTATCAGGCAAAATGCAAACTGGATACATGAAGCCCACGCAGTGAGGCTGCCAGTGTGAGGGGAAACCTCTGATTCAAAAAAGTTTTCCTTTATTTTTCTCCTTTTCTCTGCTAGTTTAAAACTATAATTACAAACTTGAGCACTCACTCTACCTTATGACATGAAGGAGCATCCATAGTTGCCCTGCAGGAGCCACCAGAGCTAATAGTGAATCAGAGTTCAAGAATAAAGCTAAGAAATATGAACCAATGCTATGCTAATGCAGAGTGTCAGTTTGTACACTGCTTTTTTCCTTTTTTTCCCCCCTCTTTTTACATTAGGCCTTCTTTTCTTGTAATAGCAGAGGAATGTGTGCTGAAAAGCAGATAGTTAGTGCCACTTTGCCACCATATGCCTTTATATTTGGAAATTTGCATAAACAGCAAAACATTAAAACAGGATTTATAACCCCCCTGAAAAATAGAAAATATATGCAGAAATTTCAAAAGGAAACCATGGGAGTTAAGTTAAAAAGCCCCAACCCTACATCCCATTAATTGGAAACGGTGTATTTTATTTATATTCATAACATGTATCTACTAGGCACGCTATGTAGTGTACAGAATACTGTTTTTATGGGGGTTAAGTAGCCCTACTCATGGGCAATATTCTGTATTTCTGTGGTAATTCTTCACGTGTGGAGCAGATACCCAGAGCAGCAACTGCATTAAAAACATGAGTGGCAGAGGTGGACCACAGTTAAAGCAGAATCGATCTTTTCTGCTCTTCCACAAACACATTGGCATAAGCTCCAGTCCTGGTGGAATTTAAACTTGGTCCTTCATGGAAGCAAAAAAAATAAAAAATTCTGAGACCCAGTAAACCAGTTGGGATCTCAAAGCCTAAAGCAGTGATGGAGGTTAAAAATTTCTTCTAAAGGCTGTGGTTTTCCACTCTGATCCATGCTTCTGCAGAGCAGATTGGGTCCTGGGTGTTGTAAAAAGGCTGCTTCACTCCTGAAGAAGTGGTGCAGCATGTCTGGCTCCAGGTATTGGAGAGCAGCTTTGGAAACCCCCTGAGAGTAGCAGCTCCTGGCAAGGGAGCGCTCCAGGGCTGTGAGTGACAGTAACTGTTGAGGTCCTACACAATTGCTATGGTTGCTCCTGCCTCTCTTATTTCCTCACTTTTCTCCGCACTGCAGTAGGTAGCAGCAGGCCTGGCCTTCTTCTCCAGTCTGCACCCTTCCCTTCCTCTCTAGATACTGACTTGAGTAAGTGAGAACAGCATGGAGAAATTAATTAGGGAGGGAGGCTGCCTCCGCTTGTTGCAAGCGGTTCACAGCTGCAGGATATGCGCCATTTAGTGGATTTTGATGTGGATTTAAGACCCTGAATTCCAGTCCCTGCCTTTAGATACTGTAAGTGAAAGTGGCCTTCTGCCAGTAGAGAGTGCAAATGGAGAGAGGTAGTCTCAGCCCAAGGGCACATTTCACTATTTCTGAATTTTATCTAAAACACTTTAAGCCTAAAACTGTTTTACTAAGTGGTTTGAGCCATTGTTCTGCCTTAACGGTAACCTGAGAAGTATTTGGAGATCAGCCTGTGGTGGCCTCTAGTCTTTTAAAAGGAAGGTCTCAGAATAGCACTTCCATCAGACAATATCCACTTGTCCAGATGCAGGCAGGTCCTTCCAGCCACAGTTTCCCCTCTCTAAGCACTATAAAGTCATTTGCAAACCTTTATCATCTTGCACTCTATAGCCTGTGTCAAAGTATCTGAATTTTTCCTTTTCTTCCCCGTCACATTCACATTTAGATTCACCATTTTGTTGCTTCTGTCATTTGTGTAATTAAACTTGTGTAGGCATTTATGAATTTTATTGTTCCTTTCTTTATTCCCAACACTTCTGCTGGTGTGTCTCACAAACATTTGTCTTCATTTCTCCCTCTAGTAAGAGAATGCACTCTTTAAAAGCAAGGACACTGGAACAGAGATTGTGCTTTATTCATTTACTTTGGCAATTATAATGTAGTAAGATATTCATTATTCATAATGCCTCATGTACTACTGACTATTGCTGTGTAGCTGCTAGATGTAAGGAAGTTGTAATATGAGACATTAAGTGATACGGGATCTCACTACAGCATTGCTTCTGCTCAGTCGTGGATGAGAAGCAGTTGAAGAGCAGCCATTTTGGGTGCAAATTAGAAAGCATGTAGATTAATAATGACCATTGGTAATAATAGCAATTAGAGTTAAATTGTTAATCCATGCCAAGTAATTGTTTTACTCTTACCTGGACAAGTCTGCAAATTTTGTTTAGGTGTAATAATTGGCTTGCAAACTGTTTTGTAAACAGCTACTTAAAAAGACATGCACTTTTATGCCAGCTTTTGTGTAATTTATACATATTCTCAATACTGTAGCTGTATCTTTGGTTTCATCTGTGCAAATCTCCAGTGTCTTCACACAGGACAAATGGTGCTCAGCTGAGACTGCATGCAAATGCAGCTCCTCATTTTCAACTCATGCTTGATATTGAGACAATAGAAAGCCAGTGAAGGATTTTCCAGTTGCCTCTTGGTGTAGTGGGAGCCTGGTCTATACATATGTGGTAGTTTTACCTGTCCTCCCTTCTGAGATGGCTCTTATGCTGCTAATAGTAGTTAGTAAATACATACGTGTGATGAAAAGGAGTGAAAATGACTGCATATGTATTTAGAGAAAAAGTTGCACAAACTGTGCTGTGTGTGGTAAGGCATTTGGTAAGGAGTTATTGGTTCATTTCGTTTATCTTCAGCATCTACAGCATAGGGCAGTGAGGGTGCTTTATTAGTTTGTTTTTCTGTTTGTTACACCTATGCTGCTACCCTGAACTAATCCTCTTTTTATAACAAGGAAGAAAAACTTTGGGGAAAGATTTCATCTGACCTCTTATCTCAGGACTAAATTAACAGAATCACTGCTTTCCACTGGCCACCAGCAGAACTCAGGGCAACTGGCTCAAAATAAGGTGTTAAACTTAGGGATACCTTTTGTATCCACTCAGCAATGCCTGGATAAGCATCATTAGTATGGGGCATAAATCAGTCCACGAACACAGGGCTCAGTAATTTGTCTTCAAAACTGACCTACTGAACACAAAGTGCCAGTTTGGCAAGTGAACGCACAGTTCCCTGCTGGCATGAAATGCACCTCTGCACAGAGCCCCCAAAGAGGCCAGGTACTGTTTAAATCTCAGGTAAATACTCAGAGTAATGCTTAGTGATAAAAACTCACTTTGGTCTTTTGAATGCTGCCTCTTCCTCTACCTCTTCCATGACTTACCTTTTTCAAAGCAGTTGATCTGAAAATGTTGAATATAATTTCAGAGTGGGAAATTTTTTAGATGACCAAAATCAGAATTCAGACCATTAAAAAGTGTGGGATTTTTTTTTGTTTGGTTTCTTTTCTTTTGTCATTATGCCATGCTTAGTGAAGTGCTGCCTAGCATTTCTCTAGGATTTTAGTTATGGATAGCAGAGGTACAAAAACATGGCTTTTGTTTACTATCGTGGCATTTGTTTGAAGTCATAATGTATTTCCTAGGTTATCTCTAATGGCAGAAGAGGCAACTATTATATGAGGCAGTTTATGAATCAAGATGAGGCGCTCGTTTGTGTATCCTGTGTACAAATAATAGCTGCAGCTCCTCGGTGCAGTGTTATTTAGTAGTTGAGTTGCTTCATTGTAGTACTGCTTTTGCATAGGTCATCATTATGTTTAAATTGTGCCCCAACTCACAATGTCTTCATAGCAGAAACCTTCTTTCAAGGATGTAACATAAACATCTGCATAGAATTAATTTCTCCATTTGCACTGCAAATATGTGACAGCACTGGGTGTGTTTTACGGGGAAGTGATGGTGGTTATTTGATTTCAGTTGCCACTGTGACTGTATGCATCAATGATGCATGGAAACTCTACTTCTGGGCTATTTGCTGTGAAACTGCCCAGCAATTTGAGTTTATGTTCATGCTGATGAAAACACAGCTCATTCCTGGTAATGTTTTTCTGGAAGGATTTCCTAAAATTTCCACTTGTTTTATATTGATCAACAGAAAGGATAAGTGTAGAAAGCCTTAATAAGTGAAAGAAATGAATTTGTTTTTCACTGGACCCTCACTGTATTTGTTATACTGAAGTTTATGAAGAAGGGAGAGGCTTAATTCACAAGTAAAATTAATTTGTCAATCCTTCACTAATTCTAACTCAATGTCTGTCAAAGTTGCGATATAGCAACAGTTCAGCATGACTGGCATTAACTGTTCAGAAAAAGCCCTGGATTGGCATAGCACATTGATTGAACTTTGGCATTAAGACACACATCTGAGCAGGATGTCAGGAGAGGGACAGCAGGGGTCTTTACATATGCTGCTGCTCTACTTGTTTTTCTCAATAGAAAAGTTTTCCTAGTTAAATAACCCAAAAGTTTTCTTAAAAGCTTTTTTTTTAAACTTTTTTTTTTTTTAAATGTAGTCCAGAGGAAAGTTTAGACACATTTGGACTTTATGTAGGCTATTTATTAAATACTTAAAGTTATATTGGATAAATTAAATCTATCAAGGAAACATAGGTTACTGAAAACTTAAAAATCGGATAAAACTTACCAAAAGATCCACAGCACTTCAAAATTCAGTTTAAAGGTAGGCTTTAAAAAACACTGCAGACCCTGAGAGATCTATGGATCTATGAAAACAAGGATGCTGTTTCATAAGCATTTCATGATTGTAAACCCAGCGTTTAGAAATGCAAAAGACTGTTGTATTGCTAGAGAGAATGAACATTTTTAACACCTCTGTTAAGGGCACTGTTGAAATCCCTTTGTTCACAGGTAAGACAAACCCTTATAGTACTTAAATTTCATTGATCTTATGCTTAAAGTTGAGCTTATGCTTAAGCACTTTCTGCAATCAAGGTGAAGAGCCTGACCATGAGCTCTTTAAATTCAAGAGGAATTAAAGCACTCACAGAGAGCCAGAAAAACGGCTACCATATTTTCATGCATGTAACACGTATCTGGGATAATTTGCATCCTCTTAAATGTTCTGAGGCTTGGAAATAAATTCTCAGATAACCTACACGTACTTGGAGGCTACTGAGGATGGGACCCGGATAGGAGATCTGTGGATCTGTGATAAACTTCTCCTTGCAACATCCAAGTCCTTCTGCTTCTGTGGAATTAGTTTTCTTAACAGATAAACTGTGGTTTAGATGTATAAAAGTATGGTACATTAATTAAACAAAGGAGGGGGTGAGGGGGGGAGAGAGGTGGAAGATGTGTGTAAGTCTGGAGAAATTTGGCATTTATTTGCAACTGTGGGAGACCTTGGCTATGTTTTTCACCCCAGCGTGGAAGCATTTTGATCGAAAGCCCAGTGTAACAGAGATAAAGAACTCACAACACAGATACTTTTTGAAATGGAAATAAAAGGTGCAGTATTTGTAGCCTGGCAATGTTAAAAAGAAATACGTAAGATTGAAGAACACAAGACAAAGTGTGTTTTTTCTGTAAATAGATATGTACATATATACTTAATTTAATGCAGCAGGTTTGGTTGGTCTATTTCTCCTTCCCCCCCCCCTCTCTTTTTTTAAAGCATATAAATTCCAACCATGTTTTGTGTGAAGGGTCTCAGTGCATACTGACATTGTGAGTGTCAGCTCCAGATCACTTTAATCAGAGAGTGGATATGCATGATAAAACGGATAAGGGACTTTAATCAAAAAATCCGCTGGTCTGGAAACGTGACGCACTCCGCCAAACACACTTCATCCCACTTTTCTTGTGCCACTGCCAAGATTTTTATTTCATGAATATGCATTGGACATGATATTACATTAAAATGTGACATTGTTGTGTAGTGGTAGGGATTTTGAATTAGAATAAATAAATAAATAAATAGACTTTTCTAAAGTTTTTGTAATTGAATATTAGTATCATGTTGTGATTTTACATATATTTATTCACCTACCCCCACCCTTTTCCTTTTCTCCAGAATTTATTTTGGAATTGAATACTGAATTCATCCTTTTCTGTTTAATGAGAAAAACAGTAAGTAGCAGATAAATGCTTTATTTAACTTTTACCTATAAGCATAATGTATAGAGTTCTCACCAAGGAATTGTATTTTTGCATACAAAATACATGGCTGTGGCTGGGGGCATTTTTGCTTCTACAGCCAGGAATAACTCTATAGCACAGAGCCCACTCCAAAGTCCATTATTCTCAATGCAAAGGCTGCTGCTGAATTTCACACTATTTGGATCGTGTACCTAATAAACTGAGAAACCCTTTGTTTCCCCCTAATTTTTGTATGTTATATTGTTTCCTGGAAATTGGTGAGGATTATAAAACTGATGTATGGAAATTTGCATCATTAAGCCTGGCCTAGTCCCAATTTTAGGTTTGTATAATTTCATGTACTTGGGCCAATCACCTTTTAGTCACAACATGTAAGCATTTCTACATCTGTCTCGTTCTAAACCCCCACACTATGATTTCTGAGGACTGATCTCTCAGACAATATATCTTGAAACACACATCCTAGCATGTGATGAAGCATTCAGAATACGGATTCTGAGGGGGGAAAAAAATATGTCTAAATGCAATGGTTTGCATCTGAAAAAAATCATATGGGCTGGGTCTAAATGACCACAAAACTCTTGTCTTCAGTGAAGATGTGCAGAGTTACACAAAGGATTTGCCTTTAAATAGACAAATATCTGTTACTCCTAAAATACCAGTGAGTGGCTTTGTGGTGTATCTAGGGTAGATAATGGCTAGCTATGAATCACAAACCCATTTCTATTCCTTCTTTTCCCCTGAACTAGATGATCTTCGTTAAATGAGAGCGTGATACTGCCCTCCTTTCATTTGTGATTTAAAATCTGTAAATGCAAAAGTGTTGAATAGTTGTGGAGGGTTTTTTAAGTTGGGGATAAGAATGGACATTCTTTATTTACTAGCCAAGGACTGTTGTGTATCAGTTGTTCAGTGAGAACCTCTTCTTGTAATGGATGCTTTCCGAGAATAATTTTAGTTAAACCCAAACAAACAAAAATAGTAATTACCTGACTAATGATCTGAAGCACCAATAATTCATTACCTGTGTTATTCAAATGTAATACAGAGGTTTCATAGAGCTTGCTTGCTGTGTATAGAATCTAATGGGTTTGTAAGGAATAACCATATTGCGAGCGTGATCTCACCCAGTCCTTAGCTGTGCTCTGAACTTTTGAAAGAGAGAAAAGAATAGTAACTGTTGGCTGAACTGTCACTGACAAGGGCAAACAATGTTGAAGATAAAAACACAGAGATCTTTAAACTACTTCTACACTAAAGTTATGGTAATTTCAAATAGAATTTCCTTTATGAGACTCATTTTCTCCAGAAATTATATCCGCTATATATATCTTCTGCTGGTGAAAGGGGCGAAAGCTTGACATTCAGTCCCAGATACAAATAAGAAAAGGAAATGTGCAAGAAGTCAAGATATTTTCAGAAATTTTACAGGCATGTAGCATTAGCTTTTAGTCCCACCTCAGAACAATCTGAGCTGGCCTGTGGGTACCAGGGAGTTTAGCATTGTCCCTTTCTACAATGTTCATTTGATATTATTGTGAAGATCAAGAAGGATGTCAGTAGTCACCACCTTTTTGCCCACTCTGTCAATTTGGGATATCAACAAGTGCTTTGTGGAACCAGCTGTCCTGAAACCTAGTCCTGGCACTTTTCCTTTGATCTTGCAAAATTGCTATGGGCAGGATGGTACAAGTATGGATGATACTGCAGTAATCATGTTGGTCCCTGCCACTGGCAAAAGTGCTCCTAACCTCAGCAGGAGTTAGTGCCCTTCATACCTTCTTTAGAGCTGACAACCATACTCTTCCTGAAGAGGCTTCTACCTTCATCCTACCATTCTGAGTGCAGGAGACTCCCGTTTAAATTAAAAGATTTCCAGTGTTCTTACAGCCTCAGGGAGGATACTGAGATCTCACTGACAATACTTTTCCTCTCATAACTCATCCACAGGAGGATCTTGTAGCTTTTGGTGTCTGTCCTTTTCTCTTTTAAATGATGCCTTTCTGAAAGCAACTTTTTATATAATGCACAGCTTTGTGTGATTGTAATCAGCGACAGAAGAACTAGGTTTACTGCAGCTCCGGTGATTTCTGAGCTTATACCAACACAGTTCTACACAGGAGATACTTTTAAAAAATCTAATTCAAACTCTTTTCAGTACTTTTTTTTCCAGCTTCTAGAATCCACTACACCCTCAGATACTAGAACATCATGCTAACAATAAGTTAAACTCTATTCCTCCTTTAGACTGCCCACTCCATGTATATAGCATGTGTTATAGTCACCAGGCATCTAGGGATGTGGATGAAGTCCTAGCACAGCAGAGGAAGAGGTCCACACGTCTCTGTAGATTTCAAAAAGGAATCACAGTTATGGCAACAATCAGTCAAACTGTTAATAGATTAGAAACATAGTAGAAAGGACAATTACTTCAATGGAACAATGCTCATGGTCTGTAATTCCTGCAGATTATGGACACGTACTCGTAGAAGAGCTTTTAGTGGCTGATAGAGATATCTGCAAAGACAGACATCAGTCAGAACTGCTTCATGTAGAATGAAACATCCCCAAAGGAAATTACCATTACAAAAACTATTATTTAATATTAAAGGTAATTGTAACACAAGGGCATGACTCATATCCTTGTGTTACAATTACCTTAATATTAAATGATAGTTTTCTGAATGGTAATGAGGGGAAGTTAAATCTGACACTCTGTCCTTAACCCTTGCTACTGTGCCTGAGTATTGCTATGACTAAGAGATGTCTGTACAGTCTGTCATTTGCTCGTGTTACCCGCTAGTCATGATGGAGTGTGGAAGGTAGACATAATATCATCTTTTATAATTAACTGGAGAATGCTAATGTTGTGGTCTGTTATACAGGATAACTGACCTTTACAGCCATCAGAGTACAGAGCTGGTGCCTTATATTGATAATGAGTACTTTAGTATGTTAGACCATAACAGACTTATAAAGATTCACGGCCTTAACTTTCTGCACTAATGTTCTCCCTTCAGGGGTTTGGGGTTTGTTTCAGAATGCAGTTGTTGCACAGTTCCAGCTGATATCAAAAATGTGTACACAGGAAAATCCAAGCACATTTTATGTCCTGATCGTGTTTAAAACCTTTTAACATCAGGTGTTCTGTACTGCAGACCACGCCTGCATAGTACCCAACAAAGAATTGGGGCCAACAAAGAATTAAGGTTTAGAAGCAACCTTAACATCATTTCAATATGACATTAACGTTCTCATTATCTGTAGTTGCGTTGCTACTGATGCTGAATGGACAGCTGTTTCCTGCAGTCCTGTACCTGGTCCCTGAATAGAATTAACCAGTTAACATTAAGATAGAGTGTATGACTTCAGAAAAATAATAAGAATATTATGACATGCTTAGTCAGAATGAATCATTTGCATTTGGTTATGCCATGTTGGGTCATCTTAATGGTTACATCATGTCAAGTTTCATTGTCACAACCCATGACAGATAGTACATGACATAGCAGAACCACTGCATGTGGTTTATAAAAAAAGAAAGTTTAAAATTAAAAATATATACTGTTTTCTTATCTATTTCTAGCTGTGTTTTCAACTAGAGAACTCCCATTGTGAATTTGTGTTATTAATTAGCAGGTTAGGATATCTGCAAAATGCAGATAATTCTGAGATACCAGCACACAGTGCATGAAAGCAGATATCTCAGGATGAACTCAGCTCTCAGAATTCAGTCTATATTTGAAAACAAATTTGAGTCAGGAAATAGAACTGAATATACCACCCTTCTCTGTAATGGAACCTGTTGCTAGGGTATAGTGCTGCTGCTTTAATTATTTCCCTTGAAAATAAATATGGGAAGAGTTTGTCCTCCCCATTTGAAAAATTATACCAGCGCATATGGTTTTACCTATAATTATGGAGTCTGCTCTCTAATACAATGCAAAGAGGATTCCATACAGTAGGAGAGAACCTCACCAAGAAGTCCAAATCTCAGTTAAAATCTTCTGGAGATGTGAAAAATCCTCATGACTCCAGTTGGCTTTTGCAATTGATGGAAGGAAAGCAGTGAGCAACAAGTTATCTTTCCCTTTGTTGTTAATACTAGCAGATGTAGGTGAAAACAGAAGTGTATTTGTTTCCCTGTTGGAACAAGATAATTTTAACTCAAAGTTGTACAGTGCGAGAGATCCAGGAGAGAAATACTGGTGTGTCAAGTCACAATGTCGTACCAGGTCCTCCTGAGGTGCACTGGTGATGAGGAAGGGTTAATTTCTGTAGCAGGAAAATTCTGCCAGTCCAAAGCTAGCATTTTCCAGCAGATGCAGTAGCCCTTTCTCCTTAACAAATGTTGTTCCATATCAGGAAGGAGCCTTGCCCTTTTTATAATGCTGCATCATTTGTAAGGCTTGGCTTGGTTACACATGGGCCCACAGAACAGGAAAATGCGGTAACTCCATCATATGCCTGCACAGCAGCCGGAGCTGTGATGAGATATATGGCAACAGCTCAAGTCAAAGCTTCTTATTTTTTTAAAGTCCTTAAATATATATTCAAATGATAGGGAGCTGTCTGTATGGCAGTGATCCAAGCTCTAAAAACCCCTTAGATACATATTTACATGACAGATTTACATTATTTGCTCTGGAGATCTTGAACAATTTTCAGGCGAGGTCTTCCATAACCTGAGAGTAATGGTATTTCCACTGCAGATCGAGTTCATCCTTCAGGCCAACAAAGGAAACTCTGGCTGTTCTAGGTCAAGGCAGACTCAAGTGCGGACAGCCTCACTGGGATCCTCGGTGATTTACCAGCAGCTGGAGAGAATAGAGAAAGTAAACAGAAGCTTGTTGAGCGCTGAATATAGTTTTAGCAAACCATAATCTGCCCACAGAAACATTCGTAGGGATTTTGAGATAGATTAGTTGTGGCATTCATGAGTTATTTTCCTGTCTCTACACATACCAGCCCTTGTAATCTGGATATAAGGATCTCACAGCTTCACCTGTGATACACCTAGGTTAAGCTTCTTCTGAGTCAAATGTTAATATGGTTGTACTGCATACAGGAACTGTGTAAATGTAACATGGGTGACTCAAACAATGGCTCTGCACAGAAATGAATTAACAATCACAGGTGAAAAATTGTTTTGTTTTGCTTTTTATAGAGAAACATCGAAGCTGAGTATTACTGACCTGTTAAAGAATCCTATTACATATTGTACAAAATGAGAAAGGAACATCCCTTATTTATTCTCTATTTAATCTTTCCTTGCCCTTCAGTGGCTTTAGGGATTTGAGTAGAATTGGTGATATATATATTAGACACCTCAGAAAGATACATTTCTGAGCTGCAGGCAGAAGTCGGGTTTCCTCAATGTATGGGTTAGCAGTTACCATGTCTACACATCAGTAGGGATAATCACACCAGACCAGCAAAGTACTTCAGGATCTACTTACCTTTGAGCATGTAGGAGACTAATTGACTTAGCTGAGATTACATACAGGCTTAAAGTTAGTTGTATGCTTTGCTGGATTTGTCATTAATCCCATGGCCTGAAATCTACAGAAGCTTTATAGTGAACGTGATGGCCACTGAACTGAGCTTCTTTGAGAGATCTTTTTGGCAGCAAGGAAATGGCTGTAGTGCTTTACAGAGGAATGACTGACCGGGGCTCTTAACTGGCACTGACTAACCCCATCCCGAGCCTTGCCTTTCTTGTTCAGAGCATCCACCAAGTGACTAGTACCAAGTGACTTCTTGAATTTTAGTTGGCATCTAACTTAGGGCACATTTTAGTCAATGAAACTGTTGTGAGGGATTTACTGTGACTGCTACTTATTGAGAAGCTGAAATTTACACTGTTGCATTTTGATACCAGTAAGCTATCACATGTTGAAAGAGGGGTAGCTTACTGTCAGAAACTTTATTGCTGAAGCGTTCTTTCTAATGGGCAGCAAAAAAGCAGGGTAGGGAATCACTTTTTAAAAAGAAATCTTTTCCTTGTTAAACACCACTGTGAAACTGAACATTTTTATTATTATTATTTAGCAGTTTCAGACATTTCACCTGCTTGAGTCCAATAGCAATTTTTTTCAGCATAATCATTATCTCTTTTTATTTATAGAGAAGAAACAATAATACTATTTCTCCCTTATTACATGTTTCTGAGGGTTTTGTTACATAGAGCTATTTTTCTCTGAATTTTTTTACATTGCTATCTTGTTACATTCATGGCCCAGAAAACATCTTTCATTTACATCAAAAATTTTGCATTTGTAGAAGTTGTGACAGCATTTCTCCTAAAGGGAATATAAACAAAAAGTTTAGGTTTAGTTGACCATTACTTCTACATCCCTTGATATAGTATTATTCTGACCCTACTATCTAATAGTATTATTCCAAGTTTTTCCCGACATGCCCATGGTGCATCACCATTATATTGCATCAATGCAATTTTTGGAGTCCATACAAATACAAAAGAATTGAACAATCAGATGGCTAAAACCACAGCTCGTCTGAGGGATCACAGGGCCTTAGATGAGGTGAAGATCACAGCTGACTCATATAAAAGTAATGTTTAGTTTGCTTCAGCAATATGAAGTGCATTGCTCCTAATTACAAGTGTCGTATTTTGTACTGAAAAACAAGTCTGAAACCTTTAGCTCCTCATCCTTTACCAGAATACTGAAATAGTGCAATTGGCTCCCACGTTCAACCTTATCTCGCTCTGCTAATTCACCTGTCACAGCTTTCAGGATCTCTACTTCTTCCTTTACAGAACTTTTCCCATGAGGAGAAAAATCTCCAGAAATGCTCATGGCTTGAAAATCAAACAAATCTTGATGCATCACTGCTGTTTGCTTAGGATAAGGTCTGTGGCAATATAAATGGAGCAAGGAATCCACCTTCTGTCCTATAAAAATCATGCTGCTGCTTCTTACGTCCACAGCATTCAGGAAATTACAAATCATCACTTGATGTCTTAGATCAGGGAAAACTTACCTTAAGTGTGTTCATTTTGGAAACTGTTTTGAAACAAAACATGTTCTTTCTTTTTCCCTTTCCTTATTTTCCCCCTTTCTCTTTCTTTCCTTTTATGGTAATACAACTCACCAGTTCATCCAGTTCTGGAGAGTTTTGCAGATAATTTAATCTTAATTGTGAAGGTATAATTAGAGCAATTGCTTGGAGGATGCTTGAAGTACTAGATGTGCTTAGCTATTTTTTTTAGTTTCAATAGAGGAAAGAAGAAGCCTGTGTTTTTCCTCTTCTTTGGTGGATGGGATAGAATACCCAGCATGCAAAAGATTGTGGGTAGCTTCTCAATTGATACTACTTTGAAAATGATACTTAACAATCTGCATGTTTTGAGTTTTATAGCACTGTCATGCAAGAATATGTGAAAAATTAAAAAAAAGTAGACCGCTGCATTAAGAAGTCAGTAGTTATACTTAGGAGCCACATTTCTGTTTATAGTAGCCTGACACACAGCAAATGTCTCAGTGATGGTGCTCTGCTTTATCTGCTATCTAGCAATGTTCTTCTTGCTGGTATTCCCATTTATTCAAGTGATTCCTTTTTGATACTTACACCTGTTAGTATCCAAGCAACTGGGCCAGTGCCAAAGCATGTCCTGGTATGTGTGTAGTCTGCTACTTCATTTGTATTATTCACTGAACGTTCCTAAAAAAAAGTAATCAAATATTATCTAACTGCAAATTAAGAATTTCTGCTTATTTTAGAACGATCCTTACTGTGGCAATTTGTGAAACTGTTGAGATGGATTCAAGCCAACAAGAGCGTCATGCAGAATCCATGTAGTTCTAGGTTTAAGTCTATCAGTCTAAGATTTCCCATTTTTAGTTAAATAATTACAACCTACCACTACTCCCCCATGTCATTTATACATCTGGTCAATGAGGCAGAGTATCTGACATTTTCTGAATATGTGTTCTTCTTGCTGTCTCTTCTGCATGTCTCATGGGAGGTTCTCTGGGTGCCAGTACCAGTCAGTGAACAGATCTGGATGATACAGCTCACTGCAATCACCACACTGTAAATGCTGGTGTAATTATAAGACAACTGTGGGTGACCTGTCTGACCCCTGAGGAATTTTGTTTGCATTTGATATTTAGTCATTTGCAACAGGACCAGTGCAAAGCCAGCAGGGAGGTGGGGGAAAAGGAAAAGAATCACAGAATACCAGGTTGGAAAAGACCTCAAGAATCATCTCTGCCAAGTTTTTTTGACAAAAGCACAGGATAGGCAATATGGCCCAGCACCCTGTCCAGCTGAATCTTAAAAGTGTCCAATGAAAGTAAATCCATTCCTTCCCTGGGGAGATTATTCTAATGGCTGATTGTGCTCATTGTGAAAAATTTTCAGTCAGATCTCCCCGGGAGTAACTTGTACCTATTACCCCTTGTCTTTTTCATGTCACTCCTTGTAAAAAGGAAGTCTCTATCTTCTTTGTAGCCACCCTTTTAATACTGGAATGTGGTGACAAGATCTCCCCTACGCTGCCTTTTCTCAAGGCTGAACAAACCCAGTTCTCTCAGCCTTTCCTCATATGGCAGGCTTCCCAGTCCTTGGATCATCTTTGTTGCCCTTCTCTGGACTCACTATGTTTAAGTAGCTGTTCTCTTTTTGAAGCCAATGGTATCTGTTTGGCTTTGCTTGTTTGCTCCTTGCAGTCCATTGGAGCGCAGCTTTCTCATAGAGTTTACATTGATTGGAAACGATGAACATTTCATCAACACAAAGAAGGTCTGATGGAATGAAGATTTAAGGGTGGTTTTTTGGGTTTTGTTTGAGAGGAGGCTATATACATGGTAAAAGGTCCAGCCTTCAACCCTAGCACCTCTCTGCCACTTCGTGGCATGCTCCTGAGTGTAATTTTATTAAGGCATATAGACATGCAAAAGCAAGACCCTTAAGATAATGCCATCTTGTGACTCTCTCATCTAACACCAGCACACAGAGTGGGGCTTGGCGGGGGTACTGCAGGGAGGCTGGAAACCACTCCACACTTCCAGCAAGGGTAGCCACGATACGGTGAAGCTGTGGGAGTTTTGAAGGGGCTGCTGGGGGTCTGGAGCCACTCAGTGCCTTTGCCTGCCCATTCCTGCTCTCCCTGTGGCAGGGAGGTGGGGTGCGTAAGCTCCTGCCGTGCTGGCGACTAGCACAATATATATCTGTCGTCTGGCGTGAGCGAGCAGGAAGATGCACCGTAAAGCCGAATGAAGCTGTGTGAACTTTGATGCCTGCCAGTGTGAACGTTTAAAAGGCCTTTAAGTTATAGCACCGCTCCAGGCAGCAAACAATATGGAAACATTAGTGACCATCACTCTCACAAGGGGCTGGCGGAAGGAAAGATTTGTCCTTCTGCATTACCACAGAAAGCTTCTCCTCTTAGCTAGCTTGCTCATTTATAGCTGGGGTTGGAAAGTGCAAACCAAAATGAAACCTGCATTAAAAGAATTTTGTGGGCTGTACAAATCATAAGGGTAACTACTTCACAAAATACTGTCAACTGAGGCATATATTTTAAAGGTTAGATAAAATATCTCCTAGCCATTTTTTCCAGTTCTTTTCTTTTTATAGTCCACTGCAAAACAACAATAGATAAAAAGGCTGTATATAATGCATGTATATTTTGTTGGGTTTTTTTTTTTTACCTTTCCCAAAGGAGTCTCTGTGCTTCCCACACTAATTGTAGGTTTTTCTGAAAATGCAGCATGAATCATTTATAAATAAAGAGACTTTAAAATCCCTAAAAGACTCCCTGAGGTATTCAGTATTTCAGCATAAAATAACTGTTAAATGGAGTTATTCTGAATTAGCTTTTACTGGAAAGTGGTGAAAATAAAGTTTTCTTTTCACTGTGAATGTGCAATAATTCTTTTACACAGCTACCCAGGGTAATTGACAAGCGATTTTCATAATTCAGGTTTTAGCAAAGAAATCATCTGAAGTGGCTAACATTAAATGAACGGAGCTGCTATTAAAACATAGCTTTCAAGAAAAACTGCATGAGGTGTCAGAACCAGGGGCTCTGTGTTGAGACCTTAAAACATAATTCGGGCTATAAAATAAAAACATAGACATTCAAGCTCCGCAACAAATTCATACATACACCCTCCACACACATGCATACACACACATACTTAAAAATAATAAAGAAGGATTTTTCATCCTTCTCTTAAAATCCTGTGATTTTTTTAGTGCACAGATAACCCTAGAAAGACAAGGCACTCAGAAAATGTAACTGATTTGCATGACTCCTTTGGACTTCATAACCTTGACTGTCCATACCCACTGTACAATCAGAGGTCACATTTGATCTCTCTGTGTAAAATTATGCAGAGGAAGCTTCCTCAACACTTTGTAGTTGATTGACAAATTGGTCTGTCACTCAAATGCTCCTTCAACTTATCGTGAACAGTAAAGAAAATTATCTGTTCTGTGCATATGTGAGAAAAAGCCTGTTCATTAACCTCTAGTCTGCTGAAGCTGTGGAACATATAACGTTTCAAGGAACATGTATTCTATATGAAAAGTGTGCAAAAGATATAGGTGTATATATATATTTTATGTGTATATATTTGTGTGTGTGTAACATGTATAAAAATGTATGTCCTTAGTAGGGCAATCTGTATGATATGTAAATATTTCACATGTACATATATATGTACATCTTACTCCAGTGTGTACAGCAAACCTTAGGCACTCTTTTTCATGAGTTTTGTACATGCTCGGTAGCTGCAGGTAGGTAAACTCCTCTGAGATGCTTCCTACAAGTATTTGGTATAGTGTGCTTCATAATCTAAGATACCTGTGACTATTATCCCTCAGATATTCTGCCTATGCTGTAGCTCTCAGATGTTAGGTTATTTATAAGCACTGATGTATTACAAGGGCAAGGATTTAAAAGCAACTGATCACTGGTTCAACTGATTCACTTCAAGTGTTAAGCAGAGGCAACTTGGATAGATTTAGCAGAGCTGTGTGTGTTTATCTCAGCAGCAAATTCAGTTTTATATACTATGGAATACTCATCTGGCGTCCAGTTGCTTCAGCTTGGGGAAAGTTTTGCGAGTCATGTATATGTATGTGTCTCTTTTCTACCCCATGCTAACTACTAGTCAGTGTATTTTTATTTATCTAGCTGATCTAGGTGAGAAAAATTAATTTCTCTAGGCATTTGTCTCTAAATTGTCCTGGTGTAGCTGAACCTCAGTTGTGATGTCTACGTAAAAATCTGAAGCTCCAAGGTGATGACACTTGTGTGTCTTATTGTTGGTGGGGTTTTTTTGTTTTGTTTTGGTTTTTTGTTTTTTTTTTTTTTTTCACTGTAAGCCCTGCATACTGGTACCAGAGACTAGTCCTGAAGCAAACTTTCCTATTTGCAACTTTGTGAAAGTCCTCACCACAGCCCCAACTTGCCAGCTTCTGACCCACCTCTGGCAGTCCAGCAACATGCTAGGTCAAACCCAGAGAGAACGTGTCTCTGCTCTCTTGACAGGATCAGAGAGATTATGGGTAAGGTATTTGCTTCAAATCTAGGTTGTTAAGAAACATAGACTTAAAAAAAAAAATTAAAAAAAGGAAAAGGCAATTGGTCTCAACATAGTATTTTTTTTCCAATACAAAACTTTTTGCTTTTACTATTTAAAATTTTTTCTTTGCCAGTGGCTGAGTAGCTTGAAGTCTTTGAAACACTGAGCTTTCTATAAAATCCAAATAATTCTCTGTAAATCAAAGTACTTGGCATGCTTGCTGCAAAGCCTGAAGCTTTTTTTTTTTTTTTAAGGTAATCTCTAGAAAGTAGTTTGTACTCATGTTTTCACAGTGATTAAATATGCAAAGTAATTTTCATGATTATCACCCCGTTCTGAACCAAATCAGATGCGGCTATGCTTCTCTTTGTACAAAGCCAGTTATTGGATCAGATTCCAAAACAAATCCCCTGAATTTGGCGGATCATCATTTTAAAAGGGGGCTTGTTAAGGTAATGATTAAATTAAACCACCCCTTTAAGAATATTTAGATCTGGTCCGCCAAGCGGAACGGTCTAATGGTTTTTAAATTAGAAGCTGCGAATGCTAGTGAATTTCTTTTGTGGGTCAAGTGGGTATTAACAAATGCTAAGACTGTTCTCTCTTTTGTCATCACCTTGAAATCTGCAAAGAAAAGCGAAGAGTGGGAAAGACACAAGGAGAGAAGCAGTGTTAGTATTTAACATCAGTGCTTTTTAACCAAGGGCAGCCTCAGATTTACAAGGTTGGATAGGAGAAGGTAGGAGATAGTGCTGCTAGTAATCTCTTTATACCTCATTCCTGAGAGGGAGACTGAAGCTTGAATCTTCAAGGAAGTGGAGAACCCAAGTGCATTCAATTCTGGCAGTCTTAAGCTATTGCAGAGGTGTAATAGCCTGCTAACCACAGAAGCGTGGATAACAACCCGTACCTGTGGCTTCCAGATTTCTTAACCCTGTCAATTTTAAATGTGCTTTTTAGCCTCAGATGCTGCTGGGAGTTTGTGGCTGGGAGAGACAGTTGTTTGCTTGTGTGGAGAGGATGGCTGGGTTCTCTCCAATACCAAAGACTTCAGTTCCTCTTTCAGATACCCTAGGCAAACTGTGTTTGTCACTAGTATTTTTCATCCCACATTGCTAGCTGATACTGGAGTTCTGTGAATATTTGATTTATGGGGCATAACAATCTCCCTGGTGGGAGGAAATCCACATTAAAATATAAACCTGTCAAGTCAGGTCAAGTCACAGCTAACAAAATACCAATGCTGTTCTTCTCTACTTAGTCCCTGTTCCTTTTCAGTCATATGAAAACTTCTGAAAATGGCACCTCTTGGCCTGTATTTTTCCCATACTGAGATGGTTTAAAAGAAAAATATGGTGGGGGGAGAGATGACATTTGAGCTACTCTGAGGAAACTGGGATGAGAAACAGCTTTCTGTTTATTCAACTATTGTTGAATTGTGACTATTTTGTTTATGAATTGTCTTCTAAGGAAAATGGGTAGTAGTGGAAAGCTGGCTTAGCCTACAGAAACAACTGAAACTGGGGAGGTGCGCTTCTGGAGGTGAAAAAGTCAGTTTTCAGTTGACTGAATTATGACCCTGTAGAAATGGCATGCTTTGGACATGTGGTTGGGTACAGCTTCTGTCGGGCTTTTTGCTAAGCTTGTAAAACGTGCACTCAAGGAAAGACATGCTCTGTGCATGTGTGTATATATGTTGAGAGAGGGTGAGCTCACTTTGCTGTGAAATGAATGATTTTCTGACCTGACAAAGTGGTTTTAGGGAAGGTGGATTACTGTGCTGAGTTCTGGGTTTATTCTTTGCAAAGCAAATAAGCAAAGGGATCAGGTAAAGACTGATTGGTATGATGTAGGATTTACAGAAAAAAATTTCACTCTGATGAGTCTAACGTTCTGGCTTCATTTTGTTACCTACATCCATCTTACCAACCCGAAAAAGGTTCCAGTGATGTGCTGATAAGAAGTTTTGAATTATGAAAAAAATAATTAGGGAAGTGTTACTCTTTAACACCTGAGAATTTTTTTAAAAAAAAGTCATAATTCAGGCTTGTTAAACAACTTCAGCTCTGTCTCTTGCACATAGACATGGCAATACATTTTCTGATTCACAGTGCTGGTTTTAAATATCATTTTGCATTCTTGGGAACTGTGGACAGTTCTATATAACCTTTCGTACACTGTGCAGTAGTTTGCAATAAAGCAAACCAAATGTTTTGATGCATATTGCCCTCAAGATGATGCTGAAAGACTAGGAAGCAATTATGATATTTTCTACTGGTTAATTCTCCTCATCTGGAAAGCTGTTGTTGATCACAGCCAGATTTCTCTCACATAAAAATAGTAATAAGTTCCAAATAAAAAGCACTGGAAATAATTAACAGTATACAAAACTGAAAAAGTAAAGACTGTAGTTTAGAAAGGAATAAAGAGACAATTATGATAAATATACACAAAGTATGGTTACATATGTTAAGTTGAGCTCTCCTCTTTACCCTATTAAATAATAGAGGAGCCAATAAGGCTGATCAGATTCTATTTTGCATATGAGATTGTATAATACATAATAAGCATTTTGTTCACATTGCCACATGTAATTATTTTGGTCAGAAAACTATTATAGTGCAAAATATTAAATAGAAGATAAATTGTTAGTACTATTAAATTTCACAAATATTTTGGGGGAAGTGGAAAAGTTCTTTCCCTCTCACTGGAAAGCTTTTTTATTATACTTTCAAAATTGGACTCAGGAAGAATATTGCTCATAACAATAGAAAGGTTGCAATGGGTTGGACTCAAGCCATCGTACTGTGACGTCTAATCTAACAACATAGTGACTAGGTTATAATGAGATTCCTTCACAAGGACGCTCAATTCATGGTTAATGCAAGTTCACAGCAGGTTTTTTGTTCTTTCCTTGAAAGCATAGGGCACTGATGATTTTATGGTCCATTTGGACCAACTATATTTTCCCTAAAATAAAAGTTTTATCAAAATTAAGTCCCAAAGTGTTTGGTGAACAAAACCCTAAAGCAGTTATGCTTTATACAAGATCATCATGGGTGCTCTTAGCTTGAGAGAGAATCTTCCGTGAAGTTCATTTTCAGATAACAGTTTTTCCACAGTCCCTGCCCACCTTGATCCCCTCTCCATTTTAACTTGGAGTTTATTGTAGAGACTATCTGTGAGCAATCGTTAAGCCTGGATCCTCAGTCCTACCTTCACCAAAGTAAAGGTGAGATTGAGTCTTGGATTTTGGTTGGGGCTGACATTTTAAAATTAACTCATCAGTAGGTCCCTATTTTCTAAGGTCGAAGAAGACAGTGTATTTCTTTACCATGTCTTGCAAACTCCCTGGGAAAAGGGCTGCATGTTCTGTCAGGCAGAACAGAGTATTTTCAACAGCACAACTTCAGAAGTGCATGCAAGTATTATCTCTGTTTCTAGCAAAAGAAAATGCGAATGAATCAAGCATAGTGGTCTAAATTATCTTCATCCTCTTTCCAGTGTTCTGGCCTTAAACTCGAGAACCACTTTTTCTAGAAGTAGAACTGTAAAGTAAAGCTCTGCCTCAAAAAGCCTTTAGGGCCTGTGGTTTTCAATATGTTGCTGTTGGTTCATGGCAGTCATGGACAAAGCTATCCAAAGGGCAACACTTGTTCCCAAAACTGCAGGCACAAAATCTATTGCTGCAATTATTTGCAGACTGAAATCACTAGCATAAAGATGGAAACCAGGTTGAGAGTCTGTTTTAAATTCACCTACATTATATTTTAAACAGGTTTTCAAAATAAAATAAAAATTGCATGATACCACAAAGAAATAAAATGGATATAAACCCCATAAAAGAATTTTTGGTTTATTCTATTTTTTGAACATTTGTTTGAGGTTTGAATGTGAATATTTTTAGGCCACCAATATCTCACCTGGCATCTAACTTTCTCTGCTGAGCTGTAAGGTCAAAACTCTGGTTTTGGGTTATCTGCAGAGAGGATCTTGTCTGCATATTGTGCCCTTGATCCCTACATAAACCAGCCATTGACGTCAGTATGAGTTTCGTGTGCAGATTAGAGCTGTGTAAGCTCTTCACAACCAAATCTGAAGTTATGCAAAAGCCTCTAGTAGTTTGGGGTTTGAATGTGGAAATAACCTGCAAAGAGGTTTATGTAGAATTTGTCTGAGTAACAAACTTTTTAAAGAAAAACCCGAACTTGTTTCTCTAGATAGGCAGGATTTTTTTTTAACCAAAACTTTGTCAGAAGCAACACCTATACTTTTGAATTGCACCAGCAAACCTTTAGATGAGCTGTAGATAGAACCTGCATGTTTTGAATCCAAATTTTGAACCCCAGGAAACTGGGGTATTAGAAGGAGGAGGAATGATGTAGATCAAATGATGAATTTGAGTCATGGATGGCATGCACCCTTTGTCCTCAACATAACTGACTTGAGTCCTGTATTTTTTTGGTCCTGGGCAGCCCCTACTCAGAGTAGAATCTAGGGAATATAAAGCATATGATTATAAATTGCAAGTTTAAGAACCAAAAAGAGTAGAAGTTGTGGTGCTGAATGAAAGTCATAAACCTAAAGGTACAGATCTTTTGTGACAGATGAGAAAAGGAGCATTTCCCCTAAATCTTTGTAAAATAGAGGACTCTTTTTGTACATCATTTTTAGTGACTTGAGATGTGTAAATTTTGCCTAAGTGATGGACTCCTGATCACCTGTGGGTGAATTCTCTGAACAGGGAAGGCAGGACTACACACTATGGACTCCTGTCAGGAGAGCTGTTCTTCCCTATCACTAAAATAATGTGCCTTTTTAAAAAATTGTAAAGATATATTTACCTGCTCAGACAGAATGGCTGCCTTTAGAATAGTTCTAGTCTGTTAGTAAATAATGAAAATTTTAGAAAGAGTTATAAATATGTATTTAACCAAGAAGTCATTCTGGTCTCTTAGATAATTAATATTCATTGGAGAACTTTCCATTAAAGACTTCTCCGTCTCTTTCTTTTCACTTTAAAAACCAAAGAAGTTAAATGCAAAAAAAAAAAAAAAAAATTCACCCACTGAATAATGATAGGTTTGGGACATAAACCGTAAAAAAACAGGACACTGAATCTGCATTAAAACTTAAGGCTGAAGAACTTATTCTGTGAAGCCGATTTTCTTTTTTTTTGTTCTTCTCCTTGACAGTTAAAATTAAAGGACAAAGTGTCAGCTTAATTTTAAACTTCCTGGCTTTGGTCCATTTGTGTTGCAGCCTTAATCAGGAAGAAATAGTTCTGTTAAGGGTCATATTATTTTTGGCCTATGGGAGGGATGTTCAAGGTGAACAAAAGGGCACAAAGCTCTAGGCAAGATGTTACCAGAAATGAGTTGGGGACCAGACCTGTCCCCTCAGAAAGGTTATTGCCGTAGGGGTGCTGCCATTGCATGGAGCCAGGGCTGTTCTAGGAGCTGCCATCAGTGGCATCTGGGCTTCTCTGGGCCAACTTGTATTTCTGTTTGCCACGAGCCAACTCCTAACTCTCACTTTGGGCCCAAAATATCTGCCTTACTTTTCTTAGCTGTGAGTCAACATTGTCTTAGACTGTGAGCATCTGAAGGTAGGACTTTGTGCTCTCAGGCAGAGAACCAAAGTAGCTCTGATCCTAAATGATACTCTCCAGTTAATCCAAAAATGAATGGTTAGTGACTGTGCTTCTTGATAGAGGTGGTGTTTTAAAGTTTGGCATGTTATTTGGAAGAGATATTTCTCAAATGCTTCACTTGAAATAGAAATGTTTGTGCTTATATTAAAGAAGTGGTAAAAATAGATAATATAGTAAAAGGAGATTTGGTTTGAGTTACAATACTAGCATATACCTGACTTTTCTGTCCTGGATCAGATCTATCCAATTTATTAAGTTATGGGGAGATATGGAACAAAGTTAAGTCCATATCAATCCTCAAATATGTAGGATTCTTAGATGAAGTGCTTTGGTGTTTCATAAAAACACCAAAAAGCTAATAGTGAATGATTTGCAAACATCTTCCTACCACAGGGTGTTTGAAAGCCCTCTGAAATCAATAGATAGGATCCCACTGATTTCAGCAGATTTTGCACCATGCTCTTGCTAAATCATAAGAATCACTCAGAATTACTCTGCATGCTGAAAAAGAGATGCCTTTTTTATTTCCCTGGGCACAGAACAATAATATGATTTTATTCTGTTATACTACTGAGGGAGTGATACACACAGAAAGATGAATTCTGATCTCTTAAAGTAGCATTAAGTCAGGGTGTCTTTCACATTTTCATACTGATATGTGGGGAAGTACTTTCTGCTTCATATGAAATGTTAGCATGATGGTACTGAAATTCAGAATGAATAGAATTCCTCTGTACTGAGGCCCTTATGAAAACAAGACTGTTTATCTTCTGAGGCTGTCCTGGCAAACCAAGACTTAAATATGTGAAATAAATGCTCTTCAGTTTTACAAGAGCATTGTGCCTCTGAGCTTTACATTTTTTGTAAAACCCAGGATAGTGTAAGAAGAACCAGTAACGGGGAGGTAAGCTTCCGTTGCATTATATCAAAGAACTAATGCACACAGCTCTTTAATAAAGGGCAAGGACGTTCTTTTGACTTTTTAGTTTGTTTTATTATAGGGATGCCATTCATGCTTCTATAATTAAACTTGTTTCAGCGCCTGCATTATAAACTTTTTTTTTTTTTTCCTGCTGTAGCAAATGCTGGCATGCTCCATCTGTTTCAGTGTCCTGGAGTGCCTTGTTTTTATGTTGTTTTTTAAGAGCGGGGGGGGTTGATTGGGATTTTTTCTTCATTTTAGAAAGGTTTAAGCCTAAGTCTAAGAATGTAAACTGTGTGCTACCTCCAAAACTCTGTCTGGTCCGGAGGAATTTTAGCTGAATGTCATACATCATTCTTCTCGTTCTTGTAATGGAAAGTGTGGCTTTTTAATAGGATTCTGGACTTAGAATTAGAAAATCCAGCATCTATTTTTAGTTCTGCCGGAGACTGTCTTGCTGATCTTCGGCACTGTTGAGCTCAGCAGGTGTTTCTTCAGCAACTTATTTCTGTGTCTTGATGCTGTGACTCATGAGCTGTGGTGGTACTTGCTGAGGAGACTGAAGAAGTCCCCAGCACCATAGCAGAGAAAGCTGAACTGACAAGAGTGCCTACTCCACTAGCACCATAGTTCCCAGTCTGTGTGAGTTTCCACAAAACAGAGGCAATAGCTGAAGAATAGAGGCTTTGCCTGGCAAGGACAGCAGGCAGGTGGGAACAATAACCTCTTTGGCACTTGCTATAATCACCAGAGCTTGTCAGACAGTGCCCTCAGTATCCCAGCCTGGAAAATACTGCTTTTCACTTTTTTGTGTGTGTGTCTGTCCTCCCTCCCTAGATGTCTTTTCAATTTAAGGCAGGAACTCAAAGTATGTGCATGTGTGTGTGAATGAGTGTAGAGGGGTTATCTTTAGCTTCCCTGTATTTCTTACTGAGGTAAAAGATGACAGTCAATCTCAGAGAGACTACATATTTTTATAAGAGGTTTACCTGATCCACGAATGTTTAGCATGGATGTCTGGCCCTAAAGCTTTTCAGGTAGGTAAACCCCATTCTTAATTACATAAACACTTTTGAACTCCTTGCACCAAGCCTGAAGACTGTTCCTCGGACCACACCAATGTATTTTCTTTGTGTCGCTCCCCCTGAGCCGTTACGGCTTGGCTGCCGGGTGTGCAGATGCGGGCGGGCGCTCCAGGATCGATACGCACACGGTGCCTATTCAGGCATGTGCACCCACCCGAGGCCCATGTCCAGGGGTCCCATTGTATTGCTGCGTTACTGTCTTCGGGGGGTTGCATTTAGCACTTTTTTAAAATGAGAGAAGGGCAAGGAATACGGGATGCAGAGACTAATGTTTCATTTGTGTGATTCCCAGAGCTTTTTACCTATTCGAACAGGTTTAAAAAAAAAAAAAACAGAAGTCGCTCAACTTAGGAATCAACCTAATGTGCCATTTTATCATAAAACCAGAATCCTTTTGAGAGATTTTTCTTGCATTCAGTGCTTTGGAGCAATGACAGTATACAGTATTCCTGTGCAGATAATACCAGTGGCAAACTAGAATAGATATTTTAACCAGAAAACTGATTGCAACTTCTGCTGCAGAAAAATAAAACAAAACAAAACAAAACAAACCTTTCATATACCAGTTATCACGTTTTAGATAAGATTCCATCTTACTTGTACTGAGTAAGCACACTGTTCCACTGCCAGTCTAGGCTAGTTTTCTCTCCAGCTTGTTTTTCACCATTTTATCGGATGCTATTTTTATAGATTTCCCTCTTCAATAAAAGTTCTTGCTTTCACTAATATAACATTAATTTGTGATTGATCTTTTCTGAGGTGGAGAAATAAGGTCGAAGCGTATATTGGCATCCTGATGGCTTGAGCTGGTCACTGCCAGCTCTTGATCAGCAGCCAATTTTTCAATTACGAGGTGAGAGTGAGTGATCTGTGCTGGTTTTGCCATTTATCTCATCTCTAAGGAGCGACACATTTTGCCTTTCTGAAAACAGCTCCGAAGACTCTGCAGTTCAAGTGCATTTTGATCAGTGGCTGATCTCCGCCTCGCATCTGAAAAGTTCACTGGGGTTCTCAGCACCATTCAAAATGCTTGGAGCTGAAGGTATGAAACACAGAAAATGATCAGAGTAGTAATGATGATAATACCAGAAAAAGATAGACTGGTGAAGCAGCTAAGATATTATAATCTAAAAAAAATGTTACGGGTAATTTTCTTCTCATAACCTGAGGACAAAAACTTTATTACTCTTTAAACTCCAATATTGCACCAATTAAATTCCAGCTTAAGAACTAAGGTTTCCAGTCCACTTTTCATTTGAAACTGTATCTCCTATTCTTGTTCCCAGACGTCCCATAAGAACAACTTTTTATTCTTCCTTTTTTTCATCTTCATATTTCCTATAATTAAAAAGCATGAAGGAATATTAAGTTACAGAAACTTTGCCAATGTGCTTTCAGTTTTGCAAAGCACATATTTAAAATAATACTCTCTTCTCATACAAGAAATAATGTATATTGAAAAAGAAAGGAAAGAAACTTCAAGCTCTTTTCCTTTTTCCTGCTGCATTTAACTTTTCTACCTCACAGCTCAGATTGCTTTTTTTAATCAAAGCAGTAATGGAAGAACAGTCCTTACACTCAAATGCAATCACATTTAATCATATTTAATATCCTTATTTCTCAGCTGATCAGACTTTAAAAATTTGATTGCTTTAGTTTGATTTAAAACTTAAGGTAAGTCAAACCCAATAAAAAAATGTATTTTTGTTGTTAGTGTGTTGCAGTTCTGTGATTTCTTAAGGTGCTTGAGCTTTTGGCTGTTGTATTGTGGAACGGAGATTTCTGAGCACCCTCTCAGTGGAAATGGGCAGAGATTAACTGATGTAATATTAGTGAAACATACTACATTTTTTCATAGAAAAAAATTAATTGATTTGATGATACATTAATCTTTGTCCTACAAGAGACAGCCTCTGATTCAGTCTGAATATATTGTATTATTGTATTGTCCTCCTCTGTTGTTTTCCCTGAACAATTTTAACAACAACCAGTGACTCGAGATTCTGAGTTCTTTTATTCCATGATATACCCAAAATAATTCCAGTTGACATTGAAGTCTCCCATCTCTGTCTGCAGTCTTCATTTTCAGGCTGTAAACAAAGGACTGTAGCTGAAGTGATGACTCTCATCAGATCTTTTGACTACATTAAAGTTCATTATATTTGCTGCAATTACCCTCTATGTTTCAGAACATAATCTAACACACAAAGTGCTTGCTTCCTATTTGTATTAATGTAAAGGTAAACCATTTACTCAACTCAACAGATTTTCTTTTGATGAATAATACCCGGTTTCCTTTATTCTCAAATTGGATTATGCACTTCATATGGGAGCACACGACTTGTAATGTCCCATTATGACCACCAGTCATGATGGTGAAGCATGCCCAAAGACTATATGCTTTAAGAACAAAACTTTAGAGACCCATTTGTTCTGTAGTGAGGTAAGTGTAGATAAACACTGCCTTGAAATCTCCCAAGTGCTTATACTACTTGCAGTCTTACTTTCAAGAGAATGAATAGAACAATTATGTGTTCATATAGACCAAGACTGTGGAATATATTAAAACTTGATCCTCCCAGTCCAGCAACATACATTAAACTTGTTAAGCCACAGAACTGAACAAAATTAATGAAATGTTCCATTCCTTGTTAATTTGATGCATGTGTTCTGGGTGGGTGAGAGGGAACAGAGCAGGAAAGGGCAGGCTTGTGGCAAAGTTCAGGGTCGAGTCACTATGGAGTTTTAACACAATCTCAGAGATTGATCTTTGGATTTCTGGAGCTGTTAGACCATGATGGTTTGACAGGCATATGTAAACCATAGGAAAGTTCCTTCTGAGATACAGCTTAACAGGAATGAGAGGTAATCAAAAAGGCCTGCATGTTGTCTGTGTTGGCATTGTGGATCAGGGTCTTATATGGAACGACTATACTTTCACTAACTTAGCATGAAGGTGAATTTTTAAAATGATGGACACTGCTCAGGAATCTGGTATGTCTCAGACTTAAGCTTTGTAACTTCAAGGTCACATTAACATAGTTTTATGGTTTCTTTCTTCAGTGCAGAACTGTTATCTGGAGAGCAGATATTACCTTCCATGAAATTCATTATATGTGGAAAATCAAAAAACAACAAAAAAGAGAGAGTGTAGCTCTGCTTGGCAGGGAATACTGTCCTTATAAAGTATTCCTGATTGCTGCTGGTCTATCTCTACCCAGCCGTGCCACAGCACCTGTGAGACAAGGTGCAAAGTGTAAAATGCAAGACAGGGGAAGTGCATTGTGAGCCTGCAATGAGGTCTCTACTGACTTTCATTAAATCCCCCTTGTTCATTTGTGGGGCACTATAAATAACATATTTTTTAAAAAAAATACCAGTACATAATCTTATGTCTTGATTACGTTCCAGTCGGCTAGAAGTACTCTGCCTTTCATTGCTCAACCTGTTGTTTCACTCTAATTTTGGGTTCATTTTAACAACCAAAATTATTGAGTGAGGCTGCTGCCTCACTCAATATATAGGTTACTATATGCCACTCAAGAGGTAGATGAGTTTTGAAGGTAATGTGAAATGATTGTCTCATAGCTTGCAATGTAGTTTAGGACAGAAGGCACCGCATTGACATAAGATGGTGATTTAAGGTTTGGCAGACATTGAGTAACAGTTACCATGCATTTTTCCTCCAAATTCTTCTAATTCAACTTAATAGGCAAATCATGTTTTCTCTCTGGTTTCCTGATCATCCTCCATTAACCTGCAGTCTTTGATAAATATGCATTGCCTCATAATGTTGCATAAACATTTTTTAGATGGCAAATAGAGAGTAAACAAAACCCAAGTTAAAATTATATTAAAGACTTTGATGGCTTATTAATCATTTATACAAACCTTATTAATCACATGGATACTTTAAAACAAAATGCTTTCTTCCAAAATCAGAGAACATAGGCAATGCTGGCCTTATCCCTCTTAGGAGGTGAAGGCTGTCAGGAGCCAGTTCTCAATCAATCCTAATTCACTTTTAAGACTTCAGACTCCAGGAACAGGAGTACATTGCCGTACTAACTCACAGTCCCTGTCTACATGTAAGTCTTTGATTCAAGGGCTTTGCATGCTCCTGGTGGAAAGGTGCCTGCCTGTCTCCTCCATCAGTTTTCTTCCCCTTCCCTTAGTCCTTCATCTACTGCTGTTTGTCTGTCTCTCTGTTACATCTCTTCAGAACCAGAGTATCATTAACTTTGCTTCATATGATCAAGAACTAATTGATTTGACAAACATGAAGGATCTCTCCCCTCCAGATTAGCTCTTCTCTGCCAGAAGTATCAGCACCCCAAGTGACAGCACAGCAATACAAATGGCTGGTTCAGTACTCATGGCAGCTGAGTGAACCACCAGTTTGGGATGTGAAAATGAGCACTGGAGTCTGGGAGAAACTACTGACAGCAGGACTACTCATGATGGAGAAGACAACTTCTATCCCATCTAAGTGAAAGCTTTGGAGAAAGGTAGAAATAAGCAGCCACAAGTGTAAGGGGATACAAACGGTAGGCCTTCTGCAATTAATGTTAAAAGGTAAACTGTCTGCTATTTGTGATGCGAATGACAGGTTGGTTATTGTTTTACTTCTGAGCTTATGGAGCTAGAAGCTCTGGTTCAATATTGTTGCGCAGTTGGGTCACAGTGATAAAGGAGTTGGGTCCCTAAAGATATGGAATCACATCGTAATTCTTCTGAGCTCCCAAATCAGAGCTGCAGTAAGAAGTAGGTTCTCTTACTTAAGTTGTTCTGATTAATGTATCCTTAAAATTACAGGGGAAGTTCTGGGTCATTTGAAGTCAATAACAAATTTATGTTTACTTTTTAAGGGCCAAGATTTTACCTGTAATTTAAACAAGGGAGAGCATCTTTTGGCACGTGCTAAACTTGTCACGTTGAAGCATAATTTCTTCCTAAGTGTTTACCTTGCCCGGCTGAACATGAGTTAAAGGATATGCAGCCGGGGCCACGTTTAAGCATGTTAGCTAGACCATGTTAAAATACACCCTTTAATTCCTAGTCTAGACAAAGTCACACTCTATAGGAGAGGGAAGAAGCTGTCTACAATCTGGGTGATTAATGGTCTGAAAGCAGATGTGAGATATAAAAGAGTTTGTAAGCCTCCTCTACTACCTGGAGGTAAAGTTGGGCTGTCATAGGCAAGAGAAAAGAGATAAATTTCAAAGGAGGCTGAAACTGCAGCCAAAACACATTAAATGATTACACGGCCAGGACTTACTTTGATCACACCTCAAAAGTAAAACAAACACAAGCATGTAGAAGAAAGGGTTTTTCTCCCCCCAAAATAGCTCAAAAGGATGAATTCATTAAAGAAAAACAAGCACTCTAGGGCAATGGTACCTAACATGACTTGGTGTTTTAAATCCCTCACCCTCACTGTAAGGGTGAATGTGACTCTGCTTAGGGCACTGGTATAACCCTGCAGTTTCACTCGATCCTCAGGGAGAGAAGTGGGTTGCTGTGAACCTTTGCATACATGTAATCTATCCAGAAGCAAGTGTGGTCTAACTGGTGCATTTTGTGCAGGCTGGTATGCATGTAACCTAAGACAGAAATCATCAAATAACTGGAGATCAGTGCCAATGGAAAAATGAACCAATGTACCAAGACAGAAAATGAAATAATGCCAATTTACATGGAGAAACATCTGTGGATCCCAACCTGGTGTCATCATTTCCATTTTAAACACAGAAAACTAGAGAAGGGAAATATGAAATGGTTTATTCCAGTCATCCAGGCTGTGAAAGGGAAAATTCCTAGATCTCTGTTTCAATCTATTCTGTCGCCTACTAGGAAAAAAAGAGGGAAAGTATATTCATGTACATTCTAGTTCAGATTCACAGGATCAGGTAGCATGATGAACAGAGTATATTCTTTCTTTGTGCTTGGAGTTTAGTCAAGACAATTCTGCAATTTGGGAAGGCAAATTATCTTGTTTGCTTGTTTAGGTAGTTTAGTTCCTAAGAGTAAAGAATGGCCCACCCAGGACCCACATCAGATTTTAACACTGCTTCAGTTTTAAGATCTTGCTCTGTATACTTTGTTATAGGAAGCAGTCAAGCTCCCTGGGTGTATATAGTTTAGAACAGATGTTTCTGTTCAAGCCCACATCTTGATAATATTTGGCAGTTTACACGTCCAAACCTTTGCAGGTATTAAGTAACTTAATAATTGTGAGATATGCCAAAGACTACAGTCACATTTCTCTGCCCCACTTTTCCTCGGTCTATAAGAAAAAATACACATAAAGCTCAAAGAAAAGCAGCATCACTGTGTCATTTGATAGCCTGCATACAAGAGACTGAGCACTTGAATGTGCAGTGTCCTGTATCTTGTGTACTTTTACCTACCCAGTTTGAAGAAAAATCTACCAAGAGAGAAGGTGGGATCTCCAGGTTGTTCTCTCTGGAGTCTCTGCATTATTCGGTACATCACACACTGTCTCTGAACTTCAATTTACCCGTGTTCAGAAAGGTGGGGTGGTATATTTGCTCTTTCTAAAAGTATTTGAGAGCTAAGACTGCAAAGTTTGGGTTGTTTTTTTAAAATATCCAGTATTACTTAGAGCTGATTTATAAATTATAGTAGGTATCCTCATGAGATTGTGTGAGGACAGAAGGCCTCTAAAACCTTAGTAATAAAAAGTGTAAACAAGTTCAGCCTACGCCAGTGATTTCCTGGAAAGTTACACTGGTTAAGGTTGCCATTTATTTATTTATTTGTAATATTGCTAGCAAAAGCTCTAATAAAATAAAAATATACTAGCAAAAAACCTTCTATCTGGATATTTAACAGCGCATATACTTGGAGGTTTTTGCTGGCATGCTAGAACCAGGAAAACTTTTTGGGTGCAGACTAGGTCTACAATACCATTTTAAGTAATTCCAACAGCTATAAGTGTATCTAATTTGAAAGATTGCTCTGATAATATGTTAACAAATAAACATAAATCAAACTGCACCTAGAAAAAACCAAAAAATTTCTTTTTTTGGGTTTTTTTTTTTTTTACTTAAAAGAAAAATACTGATACCAGAAGTAGCAGTAGAGAATGGTTTCAATAAGCAATCCAAGCATTACTGTTTTGGGTTTTTTTTGCATTTTTATGTTTTAAGTCTTCTTTTACACATTTTCTTTTTAAAGGAAAAATGCCATATAATTACTGTCACACTTTTACCAGTATCTTCTTCAACTTTGGTGGTAATAAGTAATATGACAGCCTCAGTTCCTCTGTCAAGGGAAAGGGTGAAGTCTTCATTTGCTTCTACTGTAATAGATTAAACTGGAGAATCCATTTTAGTCAGGGAAGAGTGGATGTTGGTGAAGTTATGAGCTTACTGCACCTTTTAAAATGAAATATTTAAACAAGTGGAACCTTATGTGGTTGATGCATTAAGCTGACATAGGATGTAAATCAAACAACACCTAAATGTCCTTTAACAAAGTCAATTATATTATATAAGCGTAACAGAGATGGAACTCCTTTATCCTGTGCATCTGTCATTTTTTTCTATTGAGATAAAAACCTTTCCACAGATGCAGAATATTATTTATAACTGCTCAGTATTATGATATAAACTTAAAAGAAATTAAACAAAAATGTATTCTTTATTAATGCTATTGAAAAATGGTATTCCATAATCTAAACATCTACTGGAAACATCTACTCAGTTCCTGAAATCATCTCTATTAGATTATGTAGATACCATCTATGAAAATACTTCTAAACTTAATCTGTCAAGACTTCAAAGAGTCTATAAGCAAATACTTAGATTTGCATTAGATTTTTGACTTTGAAATCCATTATTGTAAGTTCCTTGCTGACTTTGATGTTCTGCCTTTATACCTCCTCTCTGAGAAAGGAGGTGTAAAGGCAGCACATTAGTTTATAGATGTTCACAGACTGTTTTTCGGATAAGGCCATTTAAATCTCTTTTGAAGGTCAATCCCAGCTCTTATCATTCAAGAAGTAATAATAACAGAGAGAGTCTGCCTAGAGTAAGGACTGCTTTAAAACACAAAATAGCAGGGGTGGAATGAACTTACTTAACTCTTGACCCAGCACAATATCAGCATTCTAGTGTTTTGCTGTGACAATGCCCTGTTAAGGCATAGTGTGAAATTTTAATATAGGTGTGTGGAATTAAATGATTAAGGAGAACAAGAGGTTGCAGCTGTTTACAGCTGGCTTTTTAATTTATTATTTATTTCTTTGGTTTTGTTTGTTGCAATCAACAAGGTATTGACGCACCATTAAAATACTGCTTGAAACACGCAGTGAGATACCCTATGTTCAAACAGAGGACAAAAGTTTCCTCTATGTATATGCCAGTATTTTCAAAACTGGCAGGCTAAAGTTAGACTGAAAATAACCTGGAAGCAACTTTCATCCTATTCCTGAGCCTGATTTTTCTCTTCACCAGACCCCATTATTTTCTGTAGAAGTAGGCCTGTTTTGGATGTTTTCTGCCTTTCTGGTAGGAACATCACTTCACCATAAGTTATGAGAAAGATCTATTTTTCCTCTTTTAAGAAACAGTCAGTAGCCAAAGTCTATTTCCAGTCACTTTGTCTAGGTTCATTTTGATTGCAGTGATTATTTGTCATATGTAGCAGTCTCACTCTTGCCTCCAAATAAAGGACCTTGTTCTCAGAGGATGGTGACTTACTTTTGAATGTAGACTTTGACAAAGAAAGCAATAAAAAACACAGAAAAGGCAGGCATTTTTAAATACAGTAGTGAACACCATTTAGCAGTTTTTCTTTTTTTTTTTTTTTTTTTTTTTTTCTCTTTTGTAGGTTCTGGATGAAGTTTGGTAGCAATCATGGTGTTACATGTTCTGTTAGTTGAGTGCTGACAACTCTAACTTTGCAATAACTAGATTTTTTGCATGTGATTTATGAGTAGGAAGAGTCAGTTTTGAAACTGACCTTGTCCAGATGCAGTTTTTTGTGGTTTCAGCACCATTTGCTGTACTACTAATGAATGAGTAGAGAGGAGTTATGAAATGTCAATGCACTGCAGCCATTGAGTAGGAAGCCTTGTTTCTGCTCTTCTAATGAGATAGAAACGTTATGCTCTGAACATACCAGTTCTACCGTAGTGCCATCCAATAAGCAACAGAAGGGACCAATATCTGAGATATCTGCAGGGGAATATGCAAATCTGCAGGAGTCCAAACCATACCTATAAAAAGAACGGGGCCAGACTGATTTCAGAAATTTTATGCTGGCACGTTTGCCATTGTGTTTTGAGATGCTATGTGTGCTTTTACGTCAGTTTTCCTGTGGTCAGGAAAATACAACTGCATATTGTGGTTCACAAGGTTTTTGGACAACGTAACTTTAGACTGGGCTGGTTTTTTTTGCAAAGAGTTCTTCTTGCTCAGATTATCTGTAAAAAAACCACAAAGTTTTGTAAGAAAGCTGGTGATTTTAAAGCTTATATTTAAATGATGGATAACAGTGAGAAAAGTCAGATATGTCATTCATCAACCCACTTAAAAGCAAGCAGCACCTAAAAGTGCTGTTTCAGCATACTACGTTTGTGCTACGATCCCTTATGTGTTTTCTCACATAAACAGTTTCAGACCCCAGCTTTGCTTCTGTTGATTTTAGGTGCTTATCAAATCCACATTTTTGAATTATTCTTGTGCTTCTCCTCAGATGAGTAGAGGCACGGAAGATTTGTCACCCACTTTTTTGCAGATAGGAAGTGATGTGTAGAGATGGAACAATTTAGTGTTTCACAGACACTCTATAAGAGCAAGTACTTGGGATCCCTTTACCTAAGGTCTAGGTAAGCCTGGATCATTGCAGTAGCCTTTCTTTCTGGGTCTAGGGTTTACTTGATGGGTTTTGCAGCAGCAGGAGGAGAATTCATATGTACGAGCCACTTTTCAGCATGTATTGTAAGGACTGTTGAACAACTTAATACCAGCATTGCAAGAATTTTCTTTAGAGGTAGTGCTCTGGTGATTTTTTTGTCAGCACAATAAGTGTATTGCTCTGACTGCTCTTGTTTCACAGGCGGGTTGGAGCATTTGTGCCACAATCTGTACTGTGGAAGGCTGGAGGAAAGCAACAGCTTGTGGGTAGAAAGGCTACTAGGCCCTCTGCACACCGGGAAACAGTTTTTTATCCTGAACTTTCCAATCTGGCCTAGAAATAAAGCAATCCTAATGTAGGTCAGGAGGAAAAGAAGTAATTTAGGCCTCTTACCCTAAGCTTACATGCTGTAGTAGGGATCATTCATGTCACTGATGTCAAACAACTTTAACTCCTGTAGCGATGATGAGGAATATCCAGGATGTTCTTAGATAAGTGTATGCTTATATTTCTTAAATGCAAATGAAAAGGAAGCACGCTCAAAATCTTAAGACACTGGCTGAATCTGACTCAGGAATTTCAGTCTATATATATATAGAAAGATCAAAGTAAAACTTCTTTTACAAATACTTTTCTAAAGATTCATGATTTTAAGACTCCAGGGTTATTTCTTTAAAACCTTCACGTGTATCATATTCCTTCCCTTAGTCAAAAAAAACCCAACAAAATTACCACCAAACAACAAAAAAACCCCATACCAATAAACCCCTGAAACCGGCCAGCAGGATCATTGTAGAGGATCTCAAATTCTACTTATCTATGATGTAGTTCTGCTTGGGGTCCAGTTTTCCCCTTTTCCTGCTGACCTGACAACAGCGATGTATTTCCTGTCTGCCTGCAGATCACTGGAGAAGTGCCAGTCATAATCTTCCCCTTATTGATTCTGGTCAGCAGCTATTGACAGCTTTAAAAAGATTATGTTTTAATTGGGGATCAGATAGATGGCATTTTAAGGTATTTAATTTCACTTTGTAACTCACTATAGATTATCTGAGTGGTTCCACAACTCAAGGAGGATAAAGATGAATGTGTTGTCCTTTTCTTTAGGTGACCCTGAGTGCAAATGTAGCTCAGGCTAAAGTGACTGAAAATCTTTTTCTATCAGTGGGCTGAAAAGGTTGAATGTGAATTCATTAGTGTTATCTTTGTTTAAGGCACAATATCTACACCTCACCAAGCTCACATCTTCAGTGGTCGCACTTGTTCTCATGTGGTTTAAGAGAGAAATAGACTGCTGAGTTAAATGAAGAAATATTGAGACAAAGATTTAGAATTCACATTGTCTTGAAACTTGTGTGTTCACTTACAGTTTTACAATGTGGATATGCAGACATACCATCAAAAAGATTGGATGAAGGTCCCTTATTTGATTTGATATTTTGATTTCTTCTTTTTGCAAAGGAGGTTCAAGGCAGTGCAGGAAAACAGGCTTTTTTTGTGTGTGTGTGTGTTTTCTGCACATTCAAAGGAATGAAGACACTCTTACAATGAAAAGTGATTCGAGAGAAAAGGAATCAAAATCAAATACTGAATTCTGAAATCTACATAGCCCCATGTACCTCAACCTGAAGAGCCAGTCATTCCACCTTCAGTACAAAAAATTGTCTGGAGGACTGTCTGAAGTTTCCTTCATGAAATCTAGATCCATCTCACCAACAGATGTTTAATGACACACACCAATGAAGTTCAGAACCGAGTGTCCGGTGTATGCTGGATGCACCAAGGACTCTAATTTCAGATTTACTGGGCTGTAAATTGGAGGACATTTTTCCCAGAGATACTTTTTTTTCTGTCCAGGCTTGATTTGAGGACTGAAAAATGGATCAGATTTTCCAGCATCCAGCTAAGAATTGCAGAGAAATTGATCATCTTGCATGTGACAGATCTGGTGTGTCTCAAAGGTATCACATTTGCTACACAGTGATACCTAGCACGTTATTGATGATTTCTGTGAAGTACTCTGTATATGAATATTGCAATTTTAGTTAAGATAAAAGGTTGAAAGACCGTCTGTTGCTTAATTTTATCATCCAAGAACATGGTAACTGCTGTACATGACAAGCTAGAGTGCACTGAAGAATTATATAAGAAAGTTTGTTTGTTCTGCATAATGGTTGTAAGACACATTTGTATGCAGGTAAGCAACTATTGCATAAAGTTGGTATTCCTGATGCGTCAAGAGATAAAAGGAATACCCAGTTTGTGTGACAGAAGGAGGATCTTAAAGATCCCTCCTAAATGGTGAAATGAATGACTGGAATATAGAGATAAATGTCTGAAATATTTGCTCTCCTGATATTATTTATATATATTTCAAACTAAGTTTAATATGTGACAGGTACTCTTTGTGCTTCCTCATCCCACTTACTCCAAGGGACCAACTACAAGTCATTGAATCTCTTTATTATCTCCCAGACCTTGCAAGACAACAGATTCCCTGAGTTGTGTGTAGAAAAATGAAGTACAATGTGGATACCTAAAAGAGGACAAATGAATTGTATGTGGAAAGTATCTAATTCCTTCTTCTGACTAGAGAACCACCTTGGTTCTACACATCTATAATTGTGAGATGAATCCTACCTTCTTTTAGCTGAGGCTGCCTGCCATAGTTAGACTTTGACTGCAGCAGCTCAAGGTAGGGAAGGCATTTATTCTCTCTGCAATACTTCCACACGTCCTCCCACCTTTCTCCCTACTGCTGTGGCAGAGCCTGGGAACCCCACAGTCCAGAATGTATTTCTCCTCACACAGTTCATGTGAGACTGGGGAGCGCGGTTATCCCTACAGCACTGCTGGAGACATGAAGGAAGGACTGAGAGGGAATAGGTCCAGGCTTATAGTTGAAATCAGTAGGGCAGCAAGGAACTGAGAGACAGGATCACATCCTGACTAGAAGATCATTTATTTTCCTCAGTACAAGTCAAACTAAATAATAAATGTAAGGGAAATCTTACTCTTCTTGCTGGAGCCATAATCAGTTATCCTTCAGAAAGTCTGTAGGCTCTCAGAACATAAACAGAACACGTTATTTTGGTCACAGATGGAAGAGATGGGCCTGGAGGAGCAGGACAAAAATATGGAGCAAGATGATGGATCACTGGGAACCAAGTGAGAGATCCAAACGGAAGAGCGAGCTGATGTGAGAGGGTGCAGGCCGTCTATTTGGCAGCATTGTTCAGATGGCCTACAGGAGGGTGACACAAATATCAGGGAGGGAGAGGGAGGTGGCAGTAATCAAAGGGAGAGATGAATGTGCTACAGAACTTAAACTACCCACTAAGGACAGCCTCTCAGAAATACCAAGAAATCCAGTGTGCAGCAACTACTTTCGTACAGAGGATTTAATTGAAATAACCTGCAAGCCCATGTTGAGAAGGAAGTATTAATTGGCTCTACCAAACTTAAATGTTGAGAAGCAATTTATATTTCATGCACTAACTCTCATATGGGCCAAGAACCAAAGAACATCTTTGGTTTCCCAGGCTTCCCTGTGGCTAGGGATGAACATGATGCTTTTTCTCTTTACATCAGATGTTACATATCCAAGAGCTATTTCCTTACATTTGAAAAGATTTTATTTGTGGCTGAGGTCAGACTGACAGGCTCCAGGGAAACAGCATCAAACTGTCCCCATAAATTTTTTCTTAGAAAGTGAGTGAGTCCATTCTGAGATGGTTTGGCTGGTGCTTTTATTGTTGTTAATCCATAAGAACAATTATAAATATAATAATCAAGTGATTGAATTTTAGCCCTTGCCTATGGTTTCTGTTTTCATAAAACGGCTCCAAGGAGGAATAACTTTGTCTGCTCCATCTTGAATCAGTTCTTTGACCTGGGCTCAATTCAGGAAAGTCCTTTTCATCTCCACACAGAAGCCAACATTTTGGTCCTTCCCAGCCTCAGGCCCAGCCTGGGTTATATTCATTTGCATTTAGTGGTCAGCAAGCTCAACAAAAAATCTATGCTCAGCTGCTCCCTGTTGTTTAATGCGCTGAATCAACATCAGAGATGGAGAGGTCTCATGCATTTTCCTCAATTTTATCCTTCTTGCTCCTGATTCACTCATTCAACTCTGCTAGTGATAGGAACCGTGGGACTCCACATATATAGATGCAGTCCCAGCAGACACTGATATTTGAAGCGCTGTGTTCTATAGACCTGCTTTGAGCAAGGTTAGTCAACTCAGCGCTTAAAAAGCTGGCAGCCATCTGGAGCCCAGCCTACGCCAGAGTTCAAAATTGTTTCCTTCACTGTTGGTAGCAACAATGGGGGGGGGGGGGTTGAAAGCTTTCTTAGAAGC